>BOPN01007617.1:42500-47500 GCA_017312705.2 Penaeus japonicus | reverse complement strand
GTACTGGACAAACAGCATTCGAGTCACAATTCCCTCCCTGAACGAGAGAGCCTGTCATTTTTTCATATTTTAGTATATGTATATACTAAAACACATGTATGCGCAAAATTTTAAACATATAGGTAGATAGATATCATGTGTATTTATATATATATCACGTTTTGTTGTCATAGGAATATTGTGTATCCTTTGTTCCTAAGAGATAAGAAATCTTCCCACGAGCTAAAATAAGGAACCGTAATTGTCAGAGCCATCCTATTTGTCAGGAATAAGGATCGAGCCAACATATATTTTTAGTAACTGCAAAGGGGCTACAATCTATATACCTTCGTTCACGTGTGCAACAGGAATAGAAAGTGTCTTTGATATATATTTCTATAGAAGTTCATTTCTTTTCATTTTGTGTTTGTAATTTGGTAGTCACATACCACAAACATTCGGGTAACTTCAGCCACTAAAATTTAGTATGCAAATGATCAGAGACTGTTCTTGTAACATTAATTGATTTTGCAACTTTTGAATACGTGTTCAGCTCTACAGTGTCTCATGTGAAATTGAAGAACAAATGATGTACAAAGGGGTTAAACGACAACAGGATTTATATCTGAAATTATTGACACTGGCTAACATATCTTTTAATTCGGATTCGTGCTCCCACTCTAAGCACGGGATTTGCCATCATACTGCCATTCTGAAAATCCGATTCTAGATAGAGACCTTTACCAAATCTAATTATATATGCAATATTGTGATTGAAATATCAATACTGCACTTGCGATGAAAATGCTTGATACTGCACGTCCGCTCTGACAGATAATCTCATAACTAATGTCAACAACGTTTGCAGTGTTGTTATTTGTTTAGGTTTATCTTATGTATATCAAATGGGTTATAAATAAAATATTTTTTTATCTCTTTTATTTACGTTTTCTTATTCGAGGACAGAAATGATTTTCCTTTTACTTTTGGTTGAGGCCAATTTCTTTATTCAAATTTACCTACTTACCAGAACATCCTACGTAGATCTAGTGTTGTGTAGCCGATAGAGAATTTTCTAGAACTTACAAAAAAGTTCTAGAACTATTCCTACTCACCACTTCCGTTTAATTCTAGCTGCCAAAGTAAACACATAGGCCTAACTAAATATATCAGAGATGATACAAAGAACCTACAACCTTTCTACAGACGCATTCTGATGTGCATTTGGCCAATTTCTCAAGCCAAGTATTTAGTGACAGCATCTGCTTAAACATATAAAACCAAAAACGAATATTTCAGCATGGGTTTTAAACGCCGCCCGTTTCCAAGAAGCGTATAACGGAAAAAAAATTGGGGACTGATTACTGAAACTGATATACATTATGGTCGTGATTCTGCCTTCGTGTCCGATCACCTGTCCTCTTTATACCGTTTCATTCCCTTTACCCTTTGATATACCATCCTCTCCCCTTCTTCCTGAAGATGAAAGAGAGGCGTTTAAAACTGTTATCACTTTTTTTCGATAAACCTCTTTTTCAATCAACCTGTTTTGTATATATTGAGTAATTTTGATGCCACATATATACATACCTTTGCACACACCCACACACACCCATACACACACACACACACACATGCACACGCACATGAATAGACATACATATATACATATGTGTATGTATATATATATATATACATATATATATATATATATACATATATATATATATATATATATATATATATATATGTGTGTGTGTATGTGTGTGTGTGTGTGTGTGTGTATGTGTGTGTGTGTGTGTGTATGTATGTATGTATGTATGTATGTATGTATATGTGCATGTACATCTCTCTCTCTCTCTCTCTCTCTCTCTCTCTCTCTCTCTATATATATATATATATATATATATATATATATATATATACATATATATATATATATATATATATATATATATATATATATGTATATATATGTATATATATATGTATATATATATATGTATATATATACATATACTTATATATACATATATATATATATATATATATATATATATATATATATATATATATATATATATATATACATACACACACACATAAATATAACGGTCATAATGGAAGTACAAGTCGGTATGAAGATAGTAAAGAAAACAATCAAAATAAATACGATTTAAAATCAAATTATAAGTTGCTGAATGACAAATTCGTCCGTTGATTCAATCTCTCCTGCTCCTCGCCTGGGATTGGCGATGATGCTGTCAATTTCCAAAACCCGAGACGATAAGGGAAAAATTGCGTCACTTGATTATGTATGCAATTGCCTCATTTTAAAATTACCATTGCGCCGACTGTGAAATTGTGTGATAATCGGAACTATCTGTTTTGGCGAATTTGATCCAGGGGATTATAGACATGGTAGTATAAATAATGCTTGATGTTAATTTAGTTACTCAGAATAAATTTAGAACAAATCTTAACTCCACATCCTCGTCACCATGGTTTACCCTCATCTTGTTTACTATGGCAAATTGTTCCTCTCGTATTGAATATCAAAAAAAAAGAAAAAAAAAAGATTAATTTCACTGTTCCTGACACATACTTATAAAGTATAATCGTGTTACTTCGTATCTTAAATTTCTCCAAATGTTGTAAGTTTTTTTCTTCTTCTATTGTCTTCATATTCGTAATTATTTTCTTTATCATATCCCCATCAACAAACTTAAAATGCCATTTTTTCATGTTCGCAGTCAGTAAAAACATTTTGTGGACTTTATCATGAATGTGGCCCTCTGGTTTTACATTTCCTTTGTAAGTATTCCGAGACCTTTTTCTCTTTTTGGCTTATCTAATACCGCTTCTCTTAACGGTATTAAATGCGGCATGGGTCGATTTCTGCTATTACTGTATCTGATTTTATGGCATTTATCGGTGTTAAATTCCATATTTCAAGTACAACTTTGTTTGAATAAGCTTTCAATAGCCGTCCTCTCCACAGGTAAAAGGTGTTGCTACACTCTTTCCCGGTCAGCGTTGTCAAACATTTGGCTACATCCCGTTGTTTTGTTCTACACCAGTACGCATTAGTTAAGCAATCAAACTTCACAAGAACTAAATAGATAAAATACAAAACTTTTCTATATACCTAAAACGCCTGTATAATAACGAATATGTATGAAATAAGCAAAACTGGTTCAAACACCAAGTAACTCGTGAAATTTTGCTCACTCGAATGGTGGCAAAGGTTGAATGCGTTTCCTTTCTACAAATCTTACAAAATCGAATTTGTACAGATTGCGTATGAATTCTAATATGAGTACAGTGCTTTGCCTTTCCTTTTATATGTATCCCCAAGATAAATATCATATAATATTTCAAATAAATTAGCTTATAATTTACGAAGATCCGGTCATAACAATTGGCAGTAACACTTCGAAACCCTACTTTTCATTTATCATTTCTTGTTCACATTACATCCTTCTAACAGACTTAAAAGCTTCACTATGCCGAAGGCAAAGGGGTAAGTGATCAAATATCATTGCTAATGCTATCAATTTACTGTTTTTTATATCATCGTCTGTAAAGGTATATTTGTAACCTCATCCCCAGGATACCTGTCGTAAAAAGATGTGCCAGCGAAAAAGAAAGTCTTTTGGGAAATTTTGTCACGAGTCCATGTTTGTTACTCTTCTCCTAAATTTTGTATCATCTGCGAACATATTCAGAACTCTTCGACCCCATATTATTCATGAAAATGATAAACATAATTGGTGCCAATGCTGACCCTTTTGGTACTCCACTTGTTACATGTCTCATGTAGAGAATTTTCCTCTAATTACTGCTCTGATTTTTCTTTTATATGGAACGTCCGTACACACAATTTGACTCCATCTAAGTGTTCCAATTCCCATGTCAGTGACACTTTATCAAATGACTTTTGAAATCTAAATGTGCGCAATAGACCAAACCTTCCCGCCATTACAGTATCTCAGCAAATGTTTTCCTATTCTGCATGGTATGCCAGCGTTTTGGCTTGATTAATTACATCTGTTGCCCAATTTTTTTCATTCTTCGGTGTGGAACGATGTATTTCCTTGATAATTCAGTATCACCAGATTATCAGTTTCTTAACCTCATTTTATGTTTCAACGCCATCTTCCGAAATGACTACAGACTTCAGGACTTCAATTTTGATGTTTGTTTATTCGTTTTCGATTTATGAGACTGTTTCATATACTTTCATTACTTCTGCTTCTCTTGTCTTTATATGTTTTAGTTCTTTCTTGAACTTTCGTTTCTATCATCTGTTAAATAACGCTTTCTACGAGTTTCCTTCTCATTTGCCTTTTCCCATGCTTTCAGTTCAGCCTTTAGTTTATTATATCCCTTAGCCAAGTTATTTATGAGCCTCAATTCTTTCCTTAACATCTTTCAGCGTCACTTTTTCTTTTAGATAAAATATACAAAGAAGTACAACCACTCACTGCGCGGTGCCGCTGGCCTTAGTCGCCGAGCGGGTTGCCCCCACTTCGCTAGGACAGAAATCCTCTGATTCTCGAATCAATTCTTCTATCTTTTTGTTTACACCTTAAATGTAGCTTCCGACGCATTTGTTTTTCTTGTGAATGATCTATAAAATTTTAGCACACATACACACACACACACACACACACACTCACACACTCACACAACTGCAGTAAGTTCTACCGCTTGGGTTGTACTGTATGTTTTATTCATGTGTATAAAATAAACAGTTCGTGTGATTACATAGGTGATTATAATAGCATTACTCAGGACTGGTTTATGAGTGTATTCTCCGCTTTTGTAAGTTAAAAAAAAAAAGAAAAAAAGGGTTAAAGAGGCAAACTATTTATTAATTCTGAACATATCTCCTACCGTAGCTACTCAGAGCATTATATTTCTCCCCACCGGAAATAAAGATAACTGAATGTGACATTACGCTCCGCGCAAATTTTATTACGTAGGTTTTTCACTCACATTATGTGTGAAGGTGGGGG
>BOPN01007617.1:22500-25000 GCA_017312705.2 Penaeus japonicus | reverse complement strand
GTATATATATATATATATATATATATATATATATATATATATATATATAGACAGATAGATAGATAGATAGATATAATAGATATATGTATATAGATATATATATATACATATGTATATATATATATATGTATATTTATATACATATATATATACTTACATATATGTAGTACATATATAACAGTCATGATAAGAACAATGATATATGGGTAATGATATTGATGATATCAATGTTTTTTTGTTTTTTTTTCTAAAAATGTACCAGTCGTCTTAATAGAAACTGATAATTAAAATGCTTGATAAATGTCAATCCTAGATATACAGGGGTAACAGAGAGCGTTAATTTATGAGAAAAAATGAGAGACACGCATTTTTAGCGTACTATTTTCAGTTTATCAGCCCCATGCAATCGCTATCCGGAATCATGAGGCATTATATCCCGATGTTCTTGTAAAAAATGTCGTTACCGAAAAAAAAATCTGTAAGAGACTCCTGCTGATTGACAAGAGGCTCATTAAGCATGCTAATCAAGTGTTAATGAGTCGTTTAGGTAAAGTGTCTTGTGTTTGTGGCATTTCTGTGCGCGATGTATTTTTCCGGAGAGGAGAATTTATTTCATTCTAATATATATCGGTATCAAAAATATATGTAAGTAAGATGTAACGTGTGTTTGGTCTATCTGAGCGCAATGTATTCATTCGGGAAGATACGAAGTATTTTAAATTTAAGTGTGGTGTGTTTGTGGTCTCACTGTGTATAGTGTTTTTTTGTCATAAAATGTGGTGTGTCGATACTCATCATGTGTGGGTTTTTTTTCTTCAGAAATATGTATCAGAAAAGAGTAATGAAAGTCAGTAGAGAATTTATTATGAAATACTTTAACGCAAGTAGTAGTAGTATGCGACCAAGTATAACAAATGATGACAGTACGAGTTCAAAGGCTTTATGCAAGGTAAACGTGATTTTAAATACATGCAAATCGATGATTAGTTTTAGATATGCTCATTGATCTTTTGTTTACTTTGATTGCTTAGTTTTAAACTAGTCTGATATAAACAACGGAAATTATAATTTGATCATCAATCAATATTGGATGATTCAGAGGAAAAACACAACGTTCTGACTTTTCATTTTGAAATTGTTTATGCGCCCAACACAATGGCATTTATTGCATGGCGAGAATAACTTGCATGGCAGATTATACTCGTCATGACCGCTTGGCTATGCAATATATATATATATATATATATATATATATATATATATATATATATATATATATATGTGTGTGTGTGTGTGTGTGTGTGTGTGTGTGTGTGTGTTCATTTATTCATTTATCTATTCATTTGTTTATTTGTTGATTCATTTACATGTATATATATATATATATATATATATATATATATATATATATATATATATATATGTATGTATGTATATATATGTATGTATATATATATCAATATATATAATATATATATATATATATATATATATATATATATATTTATAATCTCAGCGAGTGATTTTCCTTTCGGGAAACGTAACTTTATCAGGAAAAGTAACACCAGCGTAGCTACGTACATCATCTTTATTCTTCAGACGTTTCGAATTTTACTAACTTCATCATCAGTGCTAAAAATAGACATAAAAGAACCGTTAATACAGAGCAAATTAGCTAAACACAATTTAAAGAAACAATGGTTCAAACAAGTAAAAGGCTAAATAAAAGGTAAATATTACTAAAAAGGTAGTTAACACTGTTAAAAATGGTTAAACGAACCCTTATAAAAATGGCGGTATAAGAAAGATAAAAGGTTAATGTGAAAAATATCAATAAAAAATATAAAATATAAAAGCGAGTTGTAAACCGTAAAAAACACAAACTAAAATGATTACAAAACATAAGACCACTAAATGAGAAATCTTACAGTTATAAATCTGGAATCATTGAGTGTGTAATGGGATGGCAGTTGTTGTGTTGTTTAGCTCTGGCTTCATCCTCGAGATAAACAGTGATTCCAAGATGATGAGGTTAAGTCTGTGTGAGGAAGAGGTTAGAATTTGGAAATCCTTTTGTGTGAGTGGATGTCCAGTGGAATAGCAGTGTTCTCTGATGGCAGATGGTGATGGTGAACTTAGCTGAATACCTGTACGGTAAGATTTTCCCATGTGCTCAAAGATACGGTGCTGTAGAGGACGTGTGGTGCTACCCACATATCGAGAGTTACATCTCGAACATTTAAACTGATATACAACACATGATTTAAGAGCAAAGGGCAAAGGTACCGTTTTGTTCAGAAGAGAACGCATCGTAGCGTGTGTCTTAAAGATAAATCTAAAGTCAACTTGAGAGAAACAGTCTTTGAATATATTCTGCAGTTCCTTTCTTATGTTAAAACCTAAATGTCCAAAATATGCCAATGTGACGTAACAAACATCTTAAGTAGCCGTCATAACAGGAGTAGGAGGGGAGTGTTTCTTGTTCAAAAATCTTAAGACT
>BOPN01007616.1:0-56559 GCA_017312705.2 Penaeus japonicus | reverse complement strand
ATTGATATATATATATATTGATATATATCATATATATATATATATTTATATATATATATATATATATATATTATATATATATTTATATATAAATATAAATACATATATGTATATATATACATATATATATCATATACATATATATTTATATTTATATATAAACATATATAACCTTGGTAACCTGATTTGGGACTTGAATTTGTGATTCCGTGGCTGGCGAGTGTCCGCGGGAGTTGTTCGTAAAAATTCGCTATCACTGTTCTGCTAAAAACACATAGATAATGTCCATGACATCTCATAAGGCGTCTGGTTGAACAACTCTTTTGTCGGGTGTGTAGCCGAGCGGTATCACTTCTGTATCTGTCAATCTTACGGCGCGGGTTCGAGTCCCGGTGAGGGAGGTAAAAATTTGTATATATTAAAAATGCGTTACTGCATTCTACCATCTTCTCATATATATATATATATATATATATTTATATGTATAATTTGTCTTTCCACCTTTTTCTATTTGTTCGTTTTTGCTCTAGCATAACAATAATCATCGTATTTAGCTATAATCCATTTCATTATAAGAATGGTTTTATTTTGTATTTTTGTGATATTTATTTTTCATAAACGTTCTTAAAGATATAATTCATTTACTTAATTTCCTATAATCGTTTTCATTATCAGAATGGTTTTACTTTTTATTTTTATGATCAATTGGTATTTATATGATCGTATTCAGTAGTTCTATTTTTTTCTAAACCATTTTTTCTCTTGCGAATTTATCTATAATTGCTTTCATTATCAGAATGGTTTTAATTTTTATTTTTATTTGTATTTATATGATCATTCTTTTTTCTCTCAATTCTTTTTTACTCATAATCAGCGCATTTAGCAATAATTGTATTATTATTCACATTTTTCTCTCATTCACTTTTTGCTTCTATTTTACGATAATCAGCGTATTAAGCTAAAATTCTATTCATTATCAAAATAATTATATTTCATATTTCTATGATCATTCTTAGTAATTGTATTTTTTTTCTTTCCCCTTTTTTCTCTCAATTCCTTTTTGATCACATCTAACAGTACATTTAGCTATAATCCTTTTTATTATCATAATGGGACTAGTTTGCATTTTTATGATCTTTGGTATATTTATGATCGTATTTAGTATTATTTTCTTTCCCCTTTTTTTCCCAATTCCGTTTTGCTCTAATATAACGATAATCAGCGTATTTAGCTATGAATCTTTTCATTATCAGAATAATTATGATTTTGGTATTATAAAATCTTTCTTAGAATTGTATATGCTTCTCCTCTTTTTTTCTCTGAATTCCTTTTTGCTCTAATATAACGATAGCGCATTTAGCTATAATCCTTTTCATTATCAAAATGGTTTTACTTTTTATTTTTTTTATTTTTTTATCGCATTTAATTTTATTATTGATACACACACACACACACACACATGTTTATATATATATATATGTATATTTTTTTTTTTTTTTTTTTTTTTTTTTTTTTTTTTTTTTTTTTTTTTTTTTTTTTTTTTTTTTTTTTTTTTTTTTTTTTTTTTTTTTTAGCTATAATCATTTTTATTTTCAGTTTAATTTATATTTTTATGATCCTTGATATTTTTATGATTCTCTTCTAATGATTTACGTTCTTTGTAGCTGTATTTTTTCCTTTTTTTTCTTTTTTCTTTTTTTTTAAATTTAATTCCATTTTCTCTCAATTCATTTTTGATATAACATAACAATAATCAGAATGGTTGTAATTTCTATCACAATGATCGTTAGCAATTCTATAATGGTTCTTAAAAGTATAATTATTATTATTTTTTCTCTCAGTTCCTTTTTTGATACAAAACAGTGATTAGCGTTATTAGCTGTACTGTTGTTTTTTATTATCAGGATGGTTGTTCTTTAGATTTTTTAAATCGTTCATAGTGTTTACAATATTCATTTCCTTTTTTCTCTTATTTCTTTCATATGATTTAGTAGTACTAATATCCATGTAATATAACAGGAATAAACGGTACTAGCTATCATTATTCTCATTATCAGACTGTAATTTGTAATTTATAATTTGTAATTTCTTTCCCTTTTTTTTCTTTTTCCTTTTTTATGATTGTATTTAGTAGTTTATTTGTTTTCTTTCTCATTCTTTCTCCCAATCCCTTTTTGCTCTAATAAGACGATAATCAACGCATCTAGCTATAATACTTTACATAATCAGAACTATTTTGATTTGCATTTTTTTTATCTTGGGTATTTTTGTAATAGCATTTAGTAATTGTACTCTTTTCCGAATTGTTCTCTCATTTCCTATTTTCTCTAATTTAATGGTAATCAGCGTATTTAGCTATGATACTTTTTATTTATTCATTTATTCTCTCAATTCATTTTTGCTCTGATATAAAAAGCACATTTAACTTAACCCTTTTTACAATGAGATTGCTTTTAATTTGTATTTTTATGATCTTATCAACTTTTTATGATAATTCTTAATAGTTATAATTTTTCTTTCCCTTTTCTCTCAATTCCTTTTTTGCGCTGATATAACGATAATCAGCGCATTTAGCTATAATCCTTTTCATCATCAAAATTGTTTTAATTAGTATTTTTATGAACGTATTTAGTAGTTATACTTTTTTTATTTTTCTCTCCACTCATTTTGGCTCTAATATAACGATAATCAGCGTATTTAGCTATAACCATCATCAAAATGGTTGTAATTTGTAATTTCATGATCTTTGACATTTTTATAATCGTTCTTTTTAGTTGTATTTTTTCTTTCCTTTTTCATTGCAATTCCTTTTTGCTCTAATACAACGATGATCAGCGTATTTAACTCTAATACTTTTCATAATCAGAAGGGCTTTAATTTGTATGTTTATTTTTCTTTTCGTTTTTTTTCTCTCAATTCCTTCCATCTTTAATATAACAATTTAGTTATAGTCCTTTTCATTATCAGAATGCTTTTAATATGTAATTTTATGAACTATGGTATTTTTTCCCTTTTTTTCTCTCAATTCCTTATTTCTCTAAAATAACGATAATCAGCTTATTTACCTATAATCTTTTCATTATCAGAATGGTTATGGTCATATTAGTAATTGTGTTTGTTTTCCCCCGTTTTCCTCTGAATTCATTTTTGCTCTAATATAAGGATAATCAGCGCATTTAGCTGTAACCCTTTTTCATTATCAGAATGACTTTATTTGTATTTTTATGATGTTTGGTATTTTTATTATTGTATTTAGTAGTTGTATTCTTTTTCTTTCCCCTTTCTTCTCTCATTTCCTATTTCTTCTAATATAACTATAATTAGCGCATTATCTATTATCTTTTTATTAAAAGAAGGGTTCTAATTTGTATTTTTATGATCTTTGTTATTTTTGTGATCGTTCTTTGCAGTTGTATTTTTATTCAATTCCTTTTTGCTTTAATATGACAATAGTCAGTACATTTAGCTATAATAGTTTTCATTATCAGAATAGTTTTAAGTTGTATTATCATGATCTTAAGCATTTCTATGATCGTTCTTAGTAGTTGTATTTTTTTCTTTTCCCCTTCTTTCTCTCAATTCATTTTTCTTTTGATATAACGATATTGAGATATAAATCTGTTTCATTGTCAGAATGGTTTTATTTGTATTTTTATGATCTTTCGTATATTTATGATCATATTTAGTAGTGAATTTATTTTCTTTCTCCTGCTTTCTCTTAATTCTTTTTTTTTCTCTAATTTAACGATAACCAGCGTATCTTTCGTATATTTATGATCATGTCTAGT
The DNA here is from genome assembly GCA_017312705.2 of Penaeus japonicus. NCBI lineage: Eukaryota > Metazoa > Arthropoda > Malacostraca > Decapoda > Penaeidae > Penaeus > Penaeus japonicus. The sequence continues at coordinate 52,771 of BOPN01007616.1, read as the reverse complement.
ACTTGATTTTTTTTCTTTCCCTTTTTTCTCTCTATTCCTTTTTTTAGCATTAATATAATGATAACCAGCGCATTTAGCTATATCATTTTTATTATCGGAATGGTTTTATTTTGTATTTTTTTCTCTTTTTTTCTCAATTATTTTTTGCTCTAATATAGCGATAATATGCGTATTTAGCTATAATACTTTTCATTTTTATATTTATGATCGTTCTTATTAGTTTTCCTTTCCCCTATTCTCTCTCAATTCCTTCTTGCTTATAGCGCATTTAGCTGTAGGCCTTTTCATTATCAGAATGGTTTTAATTTGCATTTATATGATTTATATTTATCTTTTCTTACCCCTTTTCTCTTAATTCCTTTTTGGTCTAATATAACGATAATCCGACCTTTTCATTATCAGAAAAGATTTAATTTGCATTTATATCATATTTCTTATTTTTATGATCATGTTTAGTAATTGTATTTTTTGTCTTTCCCATTTTATCTCTTAATTCCTTTTTGCTTTAATATAACGATGGCCAGCGTATTTAACTATAATCTTTTTGATCATAAGAATTGTTTCAATTTGTATTTTTATGATCTTTTGTAATTTTATGATTATATTTAGTGGTTGTGATTGTTTTCTTTATAAAATATAGATAAATGCGCTGATTATCGTTATATTCGATAAAAAAAAGTATTGAGACTAAATAGAAGAAAGAAAAAACAATCAACAACTAACATTCTGATAAGGAAAATGATTATGGTTAAATTCGCTGATTATCGTTATGTTAGAGAGAAAAAAAAAGGGTGGGGGGATGCAAGTAATAAATACGATCCTCAAAAAAAAAAAAAAAAAGATGATAAAAATATATATGTTAGAGCCATTCTGATGACGAAAAGGATTACAATTAAATGTGCTGATTTTCGTTATATTAGAGGAAAAAGGAATTTAGAGAAAATGGGAAAAAAACGATCCTAAAAATACCAACGATGATTAAAATACATATTAAAGCCTTTCTTTTAATAAAAAGGATAATAGATAATGCGCTTATTATAGTTATATTAGAGGAAAAAGGAAATGATAGAAGAAAGGGGAAAGAAAAAGAATACAACTACTAAATACAATCATAAAAATACCAAACATCATAAAAACAGAGGAAAACGGGGAAAAACAAACACAATTACTAATATGATCATAACCATTCTGATAATACAAAGATTATAACTAAATAAGCTGATTATCGTTGCATTCTGATAATGCAAAGATTATAGCTAAATAAGCTGATTATCGGTATATTAGAGGAATAAGGAATTAAGATCGGGAAAAAACAAAAGTTCATAGAATTACAAATTAAAAGCATTCTGATAATGAAAAGGATAATAACTAAATTCGGTGATTATTGTTATATTAGAGATAAAAGGAATTGAGAGAAAAATTCGGAAAGAAGAATTAACTTACAGATTAAAGCCCTTCTGATTATGAACAGTATAATAGCTAAATATGCTGATTATAGAGAGCAGAAAGGAATTGCAATAAAAAAGGAAAGAAGAAAATACAACTAAAAAGAACGGTTATAAAATACCAGAGATCATGAAACTACAAATTACAACCATTTTGATAATGAAAAAGGTTATAGCTAAATACGCTGATTATCGTTATATTTGAGCAAAATTGAGTGGAGAGAAAAAGGAAAAAAAAATATATACAATTAGTAAATACGATTATAAAACACTAATTAAAACAATTTTGATGATGAAAATGATTATAGCTAAATGCCTTGATTATCATTATATTTGAGCAAAAAGGAATTGAGAGAAGGGAAAGAAAAAATATAATGATCTAAATATAACTATAACTATCATAAAAAGATGATAAAATCATAAAAATACAAATTAAAAACATTCTGATAATAAAAAGGGTTAAGCTCTAATTTATATTTTCATAATATTTGGTATTTTTAGGATCGTATTTAGTAGTTGTATTTTTTCTTTCCCTTTTTTCTCTCATTTATCAGAATGGTTCTGCTTTGTATCTTTGGTATTTATAGAATCGTTGTCTTTTGTTTATTTCCGTTTTTCTCTCAATTCCTAATATAACAATAATCAGCGCATTTAGCTATCGTCTTTTTCATGATCAGAAAAGTTCTACATTGTATTTTTATCATCTTTAGTATTTTTAGACTCGTATTTAATAGTTGCATATTTTCTTTCCCCTTTCCTTTCTCAATTCCTTTTTGCTCTAATATAACGATAATCAGTGCATTTAGGTATAGTCCTTTTCACTATCAGAGTGGTTGTAATTTGTATTTTTATCATCTGGTACTTTTAGGATCGTATTTAGTAGTTGGATTTTTTTTTCTTTACCCTTTTTAGTCAGTTCCTTTTTACTCTTTTATAACGAGAATCAGCTCCTTTACCTAGAGTCCTTTTCATTGTCAGAAAAGTTCTAAATTGTGTTTTCATCATCTTAAGTATATTTAGGATCATATTTAGTAGTTTTTTTTCTTTCCCCTTTTTCCTCTCAAATCCTTTTTGCTCTATTTTAACGATAATTAGTGCATTTAGTTATAGTCCTTTTATTTATCAGAATTGCTCTTATTTGTATTTCTATTATCTTTGGTATTTTTAGGATCGTATCTAATAATTATATTTTGTTTTCTTTCTCCTTTTTTCTCTCAATTCTTTTTTGCTCTAAGATATCGATAATCAGCGCATTTAGCTATAATTCTTTTCATTATCAGAATGGTTCTAATTTGTACTTTTATCATCTTTGGTATCTTTAGTATCATGTTTTTTTTATTTTCCCCTTTTTCTCTCAATTTCTTTTTGCTCTCATATAATGATAATCAGTCCATTTTACCACATTCCTTTTCATTATCAAAATGGTTCTAATTTATATTTTTATCATTTTTGGTATTTTTAGGATCTTATTTAGTAGTTGCATTTTCTTATTTTTCTCCTTTTTTCTCTTAATTCCTCTTTACTCTAATATAACAATAATCAGTGCATATAGTTATAGTCCTTTTCATTATCAGAATGACTATAATTTGTATTTTTTATCATTTTTATTATTTTTCGGATATTTTTCAATTCTCAGGTAACTGGTGATCCAAATCTTTAAAAGCAATGAGATCAGCTTCCAGGTAAGTACTTAAATTTCTCCTGTGGCCAAGTTTCTTAATAATTGTTAAAGGAGTAGGTCAGGAGTATATCCATTACTCATTTACATATACAGTGCAATCAAATTTATTTGGTAATTATTTCAACGTATACTCAAAGTCAATACCTGCCAGCATTTTCAGGGTAGAACGGCATTATTAGAATGGTATTATGTGAATATCTTTCTTCTTTTTCAGTTAATCTTTCCGTTCGGTTAGAATAATAGAATAATTCTCTTCAGATGGAAAGCTGAAATTAATCTCTCTTCGTTTCAGATACAGTATTCAAAGGAATATTTTTTCTCCAGTTTTAAGGTAACGTATTTCGTCTCATCCTTCAGCCAAAGTATCCACAAAGAAAAATGAATTAAAATTATTTAAAATGAACATATAAACTTTAAAATAATAATCCTTCATTCGGTATTTATACTGTATGATTCAGAAACACTTCACAGGTAATTTCGTTTATTATGTGCAGAAATACCGTAATCATTCAATAAAAGAACAATTGACATATGTTAGTAAAGATGAATGAACTTGGGGTCTTTGCCCCGTAAACGTTCACTCTTAGACACCAATCAAGATGTAACATAATATGCATGTAGAAATATCCGATGGTATACGAGCAGTAGCATAAGAGACCTTAACCAACACAATAATAATAATAATAATAATAAAGAAGATTGAAAAGGATCAACTTAGAAATCGTGGTTGATGTCGCCCCAATAAAATTACTCCAAAATGGAAGTGGAGGCGTAAATACAGTTATGATACTAGACAATTTCTTAAATAATGAATATATATTAACTTAATAATTGTACTAATATAACTGCGTATAGGGTCAAGCAGTTATAAACGAATAAAAGAAACTAACTATTAGCTCGATTAATAAAAATGAAATATGGCGAACTGACGCAGTCACATAAATGACACCACAATGTACAGTTTTCTGCAGAATTTAGTCAGGCATACAATTAAAAGAAGGCACTTTGTCTGTTATACCCGGTGTTAATTTTGATGCAATAATCACCACTCTCGACCTAAATTTCACAACTGTACACGACCAATAACTTATCTGATTGCTGGACGAGATGGAAAAATCAGCCAGGGTACTCGAAGAGAGAGAACAGAGCTTTCTGACAAGACAAGCGTGTTGAACAAAGGCTGGAAGCGGGCTCCGCTGGAAGCCCACGTGGCTGCACTTATATACAGAGTATTCGAGTTATCTTAAAATACTACGTAAAGTAGATAAACACGTAAAATGACAAAACATGAAATACTGTTCTTAAAATGGAATCAGTGAAAAATAAAATGACTTAAAACGCAGAAGGAACAGAATAAACGTAGATGAAAATAAACCCGAATGTAAACAAAAGAATGTCGGAATAAAATACGCTAAAAAGGCGAAAAGCTCTTAAAACTGAAAAAAATAAGTAAAAATGCAAAAGTGATTCAATGTCCAAAGAATATGTTGCTTAAAAATTACCTCCCGACCTTCTCTATCCAATAAAAACTCGAATGTTCTGTGTACAAGGGATTATGTAATGCAGTGTCATTATATATATTCGCTTGTGAAATAAAAAAAACTTACGTCCTAAGAACATTGATAAACACACACACACACACACACACACACACAAAATCGATGCGGCGCGGCAACGCGATTTACGCCGCTGGGGAGCAGATGGAAGCGCAGCGAATGATTCTGGTGGCATCTGGCAACTGCAACTAATGTTTATATTCATCTTTTCAGGCCAGGGGATGCTGGAATGGCCTGATATCGTTCCAGGTTGATAGGGCATCCACTTGTCATGCTGCTACGTCGACCCGGAAGCAGCGAGATGTCGCCAAAGGGTTTGCCAGGGGTCACTGGTGTTTCAATATTGCTTCCTCGCTCAAGATACGTGCCTGCAACGTCATTGCATTCAATTTCGGTCTTAATTGAGGCAGGGCGCACCTTTACGTAACGTAATCGAGGACGACTGCGTTTGGACGGCGCCGTCGACCGCGACAACTCCTCCACCACGGCGTCTGGTAAATGAAGGGGAAGGTGGTGAAAAGAATAGCAGGTGAGTAATGCCAGCCTAGTTTCGATAGTGCTGCTTGGCTAGAGTCTCGGCCAATGTCTAGCAAGAAGAAGGGCATATGCATAATTAACATGGTATAACAAGACAAACAGTGCCACGACCCAAAAAGAAAAGCAACACAGAAAAATCAACTCTAAAAATAATCATATGTGACAAAACAGGACACCAAAGGCCTGGAGACTCGCTCGTACCGTTGCTAGGGTTATAAACCTATTCCTGAAGTACCTGGTTCCTCATCACTACCTGAATCTGTTGCGAAGATATCATCATCTCGGGCGTACAGGTCTTTAGGCGTAAAAGGAACCTCAGCACGTGCAATGAAGGCGCGAAGTCGGTTAGCGTGCATCTTCATTTCTCTGGTCCGATCATCTGGGTGTTGGAAGATGTACGATGCCAGTCCTATCTTCTTTAGAACTCACACGGGTCCGATCCGTCTAGGCGCGAGAGCAGGATTACCACCATGTTTTGGGATGTCACGTAGTAATACCACATCACCTTCCTTAAACTCATGCTTGCGGCGAGCTTGACGATTGTAGTCAGCCGCCCATCTTTCCCTTACTCGTCTCGTCGCTGAGAGGGCTGTATTACGTGCCGTCTCCAAGTTCTGATGAAAGACCAGGCCCACATCCTTGTCCACTTCTTGCAAATTCGTACCAACGACCGGTAAGAAGGTATAATGGAGTATCACCTACACTACGATGCACTGAAGTGTTAAGTGCGAACCGGACGTATGGCAGCTATTCATCCCAATCATCTGGATGATCCATATGAAGTGTAGTGAGAACATCTTTCACCACTCGGTTGACTCTTTCTACCATCCCTTTAGTTTGGGAGTGGTATCTTGTAGAATACATTGTTCTAGTCTTCAGAATATCACACACCCTTTGAAATAATGTATTTTTAAGTTATCGGGCGTTATCTGATAAGAGTACTTTGTATGGCCCGAATAAAGTGATAAAATTGTTTATAAAAGCATCAGCTACAATCTCTGCATCCTTGGAAACTAGTGGAATCAATTGAACAAATCTGGTGGAATGGTCTACTATTGTAGTGATTCCCCGAGACATTCCCTTGCCCCAAAGTAAAATCCCGATTGAATCCAAGGTAACGTGAATCCTGTCCTGTGTAGGGGTAGGCTGCCACCAGCTGATAAGGGATCAGCACCCGTGTATGTGCGAGACAGTCGAAGACGTGTAAAATGTATGTTATGTATGTGTATGAGTGTATGTCAGTTTGTATGTAGAAAGAAAGAGTTCCTACACAGGACATTGCCGAGCAGGCGTGGCTAGAGTCAGGCAAACATTCTTATTTCAGTGTTTTACAAAAAGGGACTTGAAAAATATAAAATAGTTCCGATCATCAAAGTTTATTAATATATATATATATTCAACACAAGAACAAAAGGTCTCTCCTCCTTCTATATTAAAGTCTCCATTCTTTTGGCCTGGCCATGAATTTGCCTATGGCCGCGACCCTCTTTAACCATAAAATACAATAAAAGTTCCAATAAAAAGAGAAAAACAACAAGTGCCAAACATGGTTGCCAACTCTTGTACGACAGGCATTACCAAGTTCGACTCCAGTTATTACCAGATTCGTCATTTCATTACCAAACTGTTTAATTATTGCTAATTATAAATCCAATGTACATACAAGTTACACGAATAATGCTACTGACTGGGATAAGAAAACTGTGATAAGAAATAAACTTACTGTGAGAGATGCCATGGGACAGATCAGCTGGTGAGTGGATCCAGAGGCAAGAGTTGGGAGTTATTCGTACAGAGCATTAAGGCCATCATCCTTACTACTCTGACAATCTTGACTTCTTGTATGTTCATACATACCAACATTGAATTTCTCTAACATGCTTTCAGTAATTATTAGATCTTTACAACATTTTCCAGACATAATCAAGGTTGTGCGTATCCTCAAAATAGCCTCCAACATCTTATGTTTCATTCGATTTCGCACTTTTGTCTTCACAGCATTAACATGGGAAAAAATCCTCTCAACAAGTGCGTTGCTCACTGGCGTTGTCAATGCTGCCAAAGCATATCTGGCCAGAGCTTCATATGGCTTTCTACCACCTTCTTCATATTTCTTTATTGAAGCCCAAAAGTTAACTGGATCTTCTGGGATTCCAGAGCTGAAGACTTCTTCATTATTCCAGGGATGATAAAGAATTTTTCTGTATTGTTCTTCACAAAGTTCAAGAGATTCTTGGAGGTGAGGAAATGGAAGTTCATTGAATTTTGGTCTGTTTAGCTGTTAGGCGTGTTGTCCGTGGGCCTGTAAGAGCCCCGTCCCATACTGGAACTGAACGTGTCTAGCGCCTCTCTCTCTCGCTCTCTCTCTCTCTATATATATATAGTTTTTATTCCTATTTCTTTACATATTCACTTATTACCAAATTTTTACACTCCCATTACCAGATTGCCAAAACACAGTAATTCATTACCAAACTCGTTTTTTATTACCAGATTGTGGTAAATCTGGTAATGAAAACTGCCAGTTGGCAACCCTGGTGCCAACCGAGCTGGGTGCTCATCTGCAAGAGGCCATCTGCTAACGATCCTTGCTTGTTGGATTTATTGGCTATCAACCAGCGGCACAAGCCAAGGTTATTAAACCAATGATTCCATTTTATTTTATCAATCTATATAAGGTCATAAAGTTTTGTCTCCCTTAAAAAAGTGATTACTTTACTGACTATTTTTTCATTGTCAGATAATAAATTTTTTGTATTAAATTCTATATTTTTTATTTGGAAATAATTTTTAATTTTTTGTCTCGGGTTGTTGAAATTATGGCATGATGTTAATATATGACTGATGGTTAAATATCTATTGCAGTGTTGGCATTGCGGAGGGAATCTTTTTTCTATGTAGGGAGTGAGGTGGGTCATTCTTGTTGTATTCAACCTTAGGCGGGCCAACACCACCTCCTCCCTTCTGTCTTTTCTGTGGGCTGTGTCCCACATTATGACTTCTTCTTTGGTCTTGTTGGTTATGGTGAGGTCGGTCCACTCACTCTGCCACAGGAGATGGATTTTTGCTTTTATAAAAGAGACAAAACACCTGAGATCTGTGCAGATAATACCAGGCTCCAGATCGCCAGTCGACCCTTTAATTGAACTTAACGAGTCTGAAAAAATGACTATTCTATCGTGGGTCGTCGATAGGGCAAAATCTAAAGCTTTATCTATTGCAAAAAGTTCGGCAAGAAAGATCGATGTATGATTCGGCAATCGAAATCTCAACTGACATTCAGTCGACCATACACCCGTACCGCACACACTGTCTGTCTTGGACCCGTCGGTATATAAATGAAAAAAGGAAAGATGTTTAATTAGGATCTCTCTGAACCTCTGGCGTACCTCCACCTCCGACACCGTGGCTTTGGCTGATGGTAGCCAGTCTACTACGGTAGAAAAATTGGGTGTTTCCCACGGTGCTATATTTGACTGACCCAGGGTATCGATGGTAGAGAGATCTATACCGACTTTATCTGTGAGGTCATGGAGTCTATTGCCCAGCGGCTTCCCGCCGCGTTGTTGGGGCCCTACCTGCCGGCGCAAAACATCCCTGTTGGGATGTTGGGGCTGCCTGGCTACCTTCGCGGCATAGGTCAGCATAAGCTGGCCGCGTCTAAGACGGAGGGGAGGTACTCCCGACTCTACCTCTAGGCGCTCGGTGCGAGTGCACTTAAGGGCTCCAAGACAGACGCGTAAACACGCATTCTGCACAACATTCAAACCTTTCAGAGTTGAGCTCGTTGCCGAGCCATACACGATTGACCCATAATCTACTTTAGATCTAATCAGGGATTTATATAACATCAGTAAGGACTTTCTATCAGCTCCCCATTTGTGTCCAGAAATGCACTTTAATAAATTAAGTGCTTTTTGACATTTATTCTTTAACTGACCAATGTGGTCTTTCCAATTTAATCTACGTAAAAAAAGAAAAAAGAATAAATGATGAAAATGCCTAGAAAGTGATAGAATTACGCTACTCTGGCTAAAATCGCAGTGTTTTGCGAAAAAAACACAGGAAATAATCAGCAAACTGCAGCGCCCTCTACCATTTCCCTTAATTATTGCGAAATATGCAATACCTTGCATAGCAATAGGCTCAATGATGCAAATTACTTAAATAACAGGAAATAATGCGAATATCGGCAAAATGCAGTGCCCTCTTGCATTTTTCCCTTAATTATTGCGAAATATGGAACGTAAAAAGAGAAAAAAAGAATAAATAATGAAAATGCCTACAAAGTGATAGAATTACGCTACTCTGGCTAAAATCGCAGTGTTTTGCGAAAAAACACAGGAAATAATCAGCAAACTGCAGCGCCCTCTACCATTTCCCTTAATTATTGCGAAATATGCAATACCTTGCATAGCAATAGGCTCAATGCCTAGAAAGTGATATCGCAGAGTGTTTTGCGAAAAAACACAGTGAAGTAAAATTCTCGTAGTAACATTTCCCTTAATTATTGCGAAATATGCAATACCTTGCATAGCAATAGGCTCAATGATGCAAATGACTTAAATAACAGGAAATAATGCGAATATCAGCAAATGTAGCGCTCCTCTTTTGCATTTTTCATTAATTATTGCGAATATGCAATAAAAAAAGAAAAAAGAATAAATGATGAAAATGCCTAGAGAGTGATAGAATTACGCTACTCTGGCTAAAATCGCAGTGTTTTGCGAAAAAACACAGGAAATAATCAGCAAACTGCAGCGCCCTCTACCATTTCCCTTAATTATTGCGAAATATGCAATACCTTGTATAGCAATAGGCTCAATGCCTAGAAAGTAGAATTACGCTACTCTGGCTAAATCGCAAAGTGTTTTGCGAAAAAAAAAAACAGGAAATAATCAGCAAACTGTACGTCTCTCTACCATCAGGCTTAATTATTGCGAAATATGCAATACCTTGCAGAGCAATAGGCTCAATGATGCAAATGACTTAAATAACAGGAAATAATGCGAATATCAGCAAAATGCAGCGCCCTCTTGCATTTCCCTTAATTATTGCGAGAAAAAAAAAGAAGAAATGATGAAAATGCCTAGAGAGTGATAGAATTACGCTACTCTGGCTAAAATCGCAGTGTTTTGCGAAAAAAACACAGGAAATAATCAGCAAACTGCAGCGCCCTCTACCATGTCCCTTAATTATTGCGAAATATGCAATACCTTGCATAGCAATAGGCTCAATGATGCAAATGACTTAAATAACAGGAAATAATGCGAATATCGGCAAAAATGTCGCAGTGCCCCTCTCTTGCATTTTTCCCTAATTATTGCGAAATATGGAACGCAAAAGAGAAAAAAGAATAAATGATGAAAATGCCTAGAAAGTGATAGAATTACGCTACTCTGGCTAAAATCGCAGTGTTTTCCGAAAAAAAACACAGGAAATAATCAGCAAACTGCAGCGCCCTCTACCATTTCCCTTAATTATTGCGAAATATGCAATACCTTGCATAGCAATAGGCTCAATGCCTAGAAAGTGATAGAATTACGCTACTCTGGCTAAAATCGCAGTGTTTTGCGAAACACAGGAAATTAACACGCGTTTTCTACCATTTCATTGCGGAAATATGCACAGCAATATTAATGATGCAAATGAAATAACAAAAATGTGACATCAGCAAAGGCAGCGCCCTCTTGCATTTCCCTTAATTATTGCGAGAAAAAAAAAGAAGAAATGATGAAAATGCCTAGAAAGTGATAGAATTACGCTACTCTGGCTAAAATCACAGTAAAAAACGTAAAAAACACAGGAAATAATCAGCAAACTGCAGCGCCCTCTACCATGTCACTTAATTATTGCAAAATATGCAATACCTTGCAGAGCAATAGGCTCAATGCCTAGAAAGTGATAGAATTGCGCTACTCTGGCTAAAATCGCAGTGTTTTGAAAACACAGTGAAATAACCAGCAACGTAGCGCCCTCTACCATCTGCTTATTGCGAAATATGCAATATCTGCAGATACCAGGCTCAATGATGCAATGACTTAAATAACAGGAAATAATGCGCACACAGCGCTCCCTTTGCATTTCCCTTAATTATTGCGAAATATGCAAAGTAAAAGAAAAAAGAAGAAATGATGAAAATGCCTAGAACGTGATAGAATTACTCTACTCTGGCTAAAATCGCAGTGTTTTGCGAAAAAACAGACAACTCTATAATATTTCCATTATTGCGTGAAATATGCAATGTCTTTGCAGAGTTAATAGCTAATGATGCAAATAACTTAAATAACAGGAAATAATGCGACATCGCCGCAGCGCCCTCTGCATTGATTATTGCGGAAAATATGCAACGTAAAAAAGACAAATGATGAAATGCCTGTGAGTGATAATTACGCATCAGGTCGCAGGTTTTATGAAAAAACACTGAAATAATCATAACAAGCTCTCTGCTCATTTCCTTACTATTAGAAATATGCAATACTTTGCAGAGCAATAGGCTCAATGATGCAAATGACTTAAATAACAGGAAATAATGCGAATATCAGCAAAATGCAGCGCCCTCTTGCATTTTTCACTTAATTATTGCGAAATATGTAACGTAAAAAAAGAAAAAAGAAAATGATGAAATGCCTAGAAAGATAGAGAATTAAAGTTACTTACCGTAGTGTTTTGCGAAAAACACAGGAAATAATCAGTAAATTAGCGCTTTCTCTATTATTGCAAAATATGCACATTCTTGCAGGGCAATAGGCTAATCGATAAATGACTTAAATAACAGGAAATAATGCGAATATAAGAAAAATGCAGCGCCCTCTTGCATTTCCCTTAATTATTGTGAAATATGCAACGTAAAAAAAAAAGAAATGATGAAAATGCCTAGAAAGTGATAGAATTACGCTACTCTGGCTAAAATCGCAGTGTTTTGCGAAAAAAACACAGGAAATAATCAGCAAACTGCAGCGCCCTCTACCATTTCGCTTAATTATTGCGAAATATACAATACCTTAGGGAAATGGTGGAGGGCGCTGCAGTTTGCTGATTATTTCCTGTGTTTTTTTTCGCAAAACACTGCGATTTTAGCCAGAGTAGCGTAATTCTATCACTTTCTAGGCATTTTCATCATTTATTCTTTTTTCTTTTTTTACGTTGCATATTTCGCAATAATTAAGGGAAAAATGCAAGAGGGCGCTGCATTTTGCTGATATTCGCATTATTTCCTGTTATTTAAGTCATTTGCATCATTGAGCCTATTGCTATGCGGCGTATTGCATATTTCGCAATAATTGGCGTGGAAATGGAGGGCGCTGCAGTTTGTTGATTATTTCCTTGCGTTTCGCAAACACTGCGATTTTAGCCAGAGTAGCGTAATTTTATCATCAGGCATTTTCATCATTTATTCTTTTTTTCTTTTTTTTTACGTTGCATACTGCACACATGGGAAAAATGCAAGAGGGCGCTGCATTTTGCTGATATTCGCATTAATTCCTGTTATTTAAGTCATTTGCATCATTGAGCCTATTGCTATGCAAGGTATTGCATATTTCGCAATAATTAAGGGAAATGGTAGAGGGCGCTGCAGTTTGCTGATTATTTCCTGTTTTTTCGCAAAACACTGCGATTTTAGCCAGAGTAGCGTAATTCTATCACTTTCTAGGCATTTTCATCATTTATTCTTTTTTCTTTTTTTACGTTGCATATTTCGCAATAATTAAGGGAAAAATGCAAGAGGGCGCTGCATTTTGCTGATATTCGCATTATTTCCTGTTATTTAAGTCATTTGCATCATTGAGCCTATTGCTATGCAAGGTATTGCATATTTCGCAATAATTAAGGGAAATGGTAGAGGGCGTTGCAGTTTGTTTGATTATTTGTGTTTTTTTCTGCAAACACTGCGATTTTAGCCAGAGTAGCGTTATTCTATCACTTTCTAGGCATTTTCATCATTTATTCTTTTTTTTTTTTACGTTGCATATTTCGCAATAATTAAGGGAAAAATGCAAGAGGGCACTGCATTTTGCTGATATTCGCATTATTTCCTGTTATTTAAGTCATTTGCATCATTGAGCCTATTGCTATGCAAGGTATTGCATATTTCGCAATAATTAAGGGAAATGGTAGAGGGCGCTGCAGTTTGCTGATTATTTCCTGTGTTTTCTCGCAAAACTGCGATTTCAGCCAGAGTAGCGTAATTCTATCACTTTCTAGGCATTTTCATCATTTATTCCTTTTTATTTTTTACGTTGCATATTTCGGGCACACTAAGGGAAAATGTAAGAGGGCGTTGCATTTTGTTGATATTCGCATTATTTCCTGTTATTTAAGTCATTTCCAGACATGGAGCCTATTGCTATGCAAGGTATTGCATATTTCGCAATAATTAAGGGAAATGGTAGAGGGCGCTGCAGTTTGTTGATTATTTCCTGTGTTTTTTCGCAAAACACTGCGATTTTAGCCAGAGTAGCGTAATTCTATCACTCTCTAGGCATTTTCATCATTTCTTCTTTTTTTTTTACGTTGCATATTTCGCAATAATTAAGAAAAATGCAAGAGGGCGCTGCATTTTGCTGATATTCGCATTATTTCCTGTTATTTAAGTCATTTGCATCATTGAGCCTATTGCTATGCAAGGCAGTTTGCTGATTATTTCCTGTGTTTTTTTCGCAAAACACTGCGATTTTAGCCAGAGTAGCGTAATTCTATCACTTTCTAGGCATTTTCATCATTTATTCTTTTTTTTTTTTTTACGTTGCATATTTCGCAATAATTAAGGGAAATGCAAGAGGGCGCTGCAGTTTGCTGATATTCGCATTATTTTCTGTTATTTAAGTCATTTGCATCATTGAGCCTATTGCTATGCAAGGTATTGCATATTTCGCAATAATTAAGGGAAATGGTAGAGGGCGCTGCAGTTTGCTGATTATTTCCTGTGTTTTTTCGCAAAACACTGCGATTTTAGCCAGAGTAGCGTAATTCTATCACTTTCTAGGCATTTTCATCATTTATTCTTTTTTTTTTTTTTTACGTTGCATATTTCGCAATAATTAAGGGAAATGCAAGAGGGCGCTGCATTTTGCTGATATTCGCATTATTTCCTGTTATTTAAGTCATTTGCATCATTGAGCCTATTGCTATGCAAGGTATTGCATATTTCGCAATAATTAAGGGAAATGGTAGAGGGCGCTGCAGTTTGCTGATTATTTCCTGTGTTTTTTTCGCAAAACACTGCGATTTTAGCCAGAGTAGCGTAATTCTATCACTTTCTTAGGACACCATCATCTTTTCTCTTTTACGTCGGCATTATTTCGCACAATTGCTAAAAACGCAAGAGGGCGCTGCATTTTGCTGATATTCGCATTATTTCCTGTTATTTAAGCTGATTTGTAATTTATTGAGCCCATTGCTATGCAAGGTATTGCACATTTCGTACACTAGGAAATGGTAGAGGGCGCTGCAGTTTGTTGATTATTTCCTGTGTTTTTTTCGCAAAACACTGCGATTTTAGCCAGAGTAGCGTAATTCTATCACTTTCTAGGCATTTTCATCATTTCTTCTTTTTTCTTTTTTTACGTTGCATATTTCGCAATAATTAAGGGAAATGCAAGAGGGCGCTGCATTTTGCTGATATTCGCATTATTTCCTGTTATTTAAGTCATTTGCATCATTGAGCCTATTGCTATGCAAGGTATTGCATATTTCGCACAATTAAGGAAACAGAGGGCGCTGCAGTTTGCTGATTATTTCCTGTTTTTTTTCGTAAAACACTGCGATTTTAGCCAGAGTATCGTAATTCTATCACTTTCTAGGCATTTTCATCATTTATTCTTTTTTCTTTTTTTTTGTTGCATATTTCGCAATAATTAAGGGAAAAATGCAAGAGGGCGCTGCATTTTGCTGATATTCGCATTATTTCCTGTTATTTAAGTCATTTGCATCATTGAGCCTATTGCTATGTAAGGTATTGCATATTTCGCAATAATTAAGGGAAATGGTAGAGGGCGCTGCAGTTTGCTGATTATTTCCTGTGTTTTTTCGCAAAACACTGCGATTTTAGCCAGAGTAGCGTAATTCTATCACTTTCTAGGCATTTTCATCATTTATTCTTTTTTCTTTTTTTACGTTGCATATTTCGCAATAATTAAGGGAAAAATGCAAGAGGGCGCTGCATTTTGCTGATATTCGCATTATTTCCTGTTATTTAAGTCATTTGCATCATTGAGCCTATTGCTATGCAAGGTATTGCATATTTCGCAATAATTAAGGAAATGGTAGAGGGCGCCAGCTTATTGATTATTTCGTGTTTTTTCGCAAACACTGCGATTTTGTCATAGATAGTGTACCTATCACTTTCTAGTATTTTCATCATTTATTCTTTTTTACGTTGCATATTTCGCACAATTAAGAAA
Organism: Penaeus japonicus; assembly: GCA_017312705.2. Lineage (NCBI taxonomy): Eukaryota > Metazoa > Arthropoda > Malacostraca > Decapoda > Penaeidae > Penaeus > Penaeus japonicus. The sequence continues at coordinate 37,149 of BOPN01007616.1, read as the reverse complement.
ATGTGCGATATGCTGCATTTTATGGATATTCTGCATTATTTCCCCCTGTTATTTAAGTTCATTTGCATCATTGAGCCTATTGCTATGCAAGGTATTGCATATTTCGCAATAATTAAGGGAAATGGTAGAGGGCGCTGCAGTTTGCTGATTATTTCCTGTGTTTTTTTCGCAAAACACTGCGATTTTAGCCAGAGTAGCGTAATTCTATCCTTTCATAGGCATTTTCATCATTTATTTTTACGCTGCATATTTCGCAATAATTAAGGGAAAAATGCAAGAGGGCGCTGCATTTTGCTGATATTCGCATTATTTCCTGTTATTTAAGTCATTTGCATCATTGAGCCTATTGCTATGCAAGGTATTGCATGTTTCGCAATAATTAAGGGAAAAATGCAAGAGGGCGCTGCATTTTGCTGATATTTGCATTATTTCCTGTTATTTAAGTCATTTGCATCATTGAGCCTATTGCTATGCAAGGTATTGCATATTTCGCAATAATTAAGGGAAATGGTAGAGGGCGCTGCAGTTTGCTGATTATTTCCTGTGTTTTTTTCGCAAAACACTGCGATTTTAGCCAGAGTAGTGTTGTTGGTTCGTAACAGAAAGTCTATAATGTTTTTCTAGTTTATTATTATGCACTGGATATATGTCGTATGGCGGGTTGTCGCGTGGCGGCGTTACGGCGTGAGGTCAATAGTGTACTGGTTATTTTTAGTGACCTCCCCATCTTTTAACCTCGAGCATCGTGTTTACCCACTCGACCTGCCGTTTGACCTGCGCTCTTATTGGCTGGCGGTGCTCTCCAATTGACCAATGTGGTGATGTGTCGGGATGTGATCGCCGTCTGCTACACAGCTCCCTACCGAGTGAGGGCAGCGGGGCTGGCCGAGCGGAGTACGATAGTCCCTGTGGCTTTCAGACATATCTGAAAGGAAATAACCGGTGGCCAGTATGGGGAGTTCCTTGTGTGTGTATATCTATATATTTATATATTAGCGTATATTCACGTAAGGCCAGTTGTAGGGGAAAAGGGGGGGGGGGTACTTACAGGGAGGAAAAGGGTCGTGGATCCAGCTGGTCTTTAGAGTGTGGCGTGCTCTATGTAGGCGGGCTTTACTCTGTCGATGGAGACGGTGGATGGTCCGCGTGGCGTGTCGATGGTGAGGGTCTTGTCAGTGCGTGCGATGACCTTGAAGGGACCGTCGTACTTGTGGCTGAGGGGCGGCTTCGTTTCATTCCTCAGCAATACGTGAGAGCAGTCCTGCAGGTCTCGCGGCACGTAGATGCTGCTGTTACGCGTTGCTCTGGGAGGTCGTGCTTGTATGGCCTCCATGCGGGCCCTTAACTCTCTGACGAAGGCTCTGGGGTCGTCCGAGCCCTGCGGTGGCGTGACGAAATCCGCTGGCAGAGAGAGTGTCGTGCCGTAGACCAGTTCGGCTGTCGTGCACTCCAGGTCTTGCTTGAAAGAAGTCCTGATGTTAAGGAGTGCGAGAGGAAGCTGGTCTACCCAGCCTGTCCCTGGTGGTCTGATGAGAAGGGCTTTCAGCTGGCGGTGGAGGCGCTCTACCATCCCATTCGCTTGCGGGTGGTACGCGGTAGTGCGGATGCGACGAGAGCCGAGAGTGCGGGTGAGGTGATTGAAGAGGCCGGACTCGAACTGGGGGCCTCTGTCTGTTGTGATGGTGTCGGGGGCTCCAAAACGCGATACCCACGTCGATATGAACGCCTTTCCTACCGAGTCTGCTGTTACGTCCCTCAGTGGCACTGCCTCCGGCCACCTGGTGAAGCGGTCTATCATCGTGAGGACGTAAGGGAACGACTGATCCGTCGGCAGTGGTCCCACGATGTCCAGGTGGATGTGCTGGAAGCGTCTGCTGGGGAGAGGGAAAGTAGCGGCAGGCGATCTGGTGTGGCGCGTCACCTTTGAGCGCTGGCAATGCAGGCAGGTGCGGCTCCATTTCCGAACGTCGGAATTAATACCAGGCCACACGACCTTGCTGGTGATGAGCCTATGTGTGGCATTAACTCCGCGGTGCTGATGGTAGGCGTCGAAAAATTTTCTCCTGAGGGATGGTGGTATGTATGGTCGTGGGGTGGGCTTCGTTGTATCGCACTCGACTCTGATGTTATCTCCCGAGTGTGAGCGGCTGAAGACGGAGGACGTGGAATCACGGGACGCTTTGGAGGTGGCGTCCTTGCCCGTTGCGACTTCGCAGGCAAAGTCGACGAGCGCTGCGGTGTGGTGTTTGCGATCACTATCCGGGAGAGTGCATCCGCTGCCTGATTATCCTCTCCCTTGATGTGGCGAATGTCGGAGGTGAATTGCGAGATGAAGTCCAGATGTCTTTCCTCTCTCGGGTTTTGCCTCGGCGCCCTGGATCTCAGTGCATAAATGAGAGGCTTGTGATCCGTGAGAATATGGAATCCGCGACCCTCTACTTCACTCCGAAAGTGCTTGATGGACAAGTATGCAGCCAGGAGCTCCCTACCGAATGCTGAGTATTTCTTTTCTCTGAGCTGGAGAGTCTTCGAGAAAAATCCAAGAGGACGGGCGTGACCATTAATGTGCTAAGCTGGGAAGGGACGGCGCTGACGGTCGTGTCCGAAGCGTCGACGATGATGCTGGATGGGAACTCGGGGCGTGGGTGCGTGAGGGAGGATGCAGTGGCCAGGGCGGCCTTACAGTCTTCGAATGCCGCGAGTTGCGTCGGTCCATTGATATCCCTCTGACGCTGTCCTTTTCCAAAGTCGGCGTTAGTAACTTATTAAGGGGCGCCATGAGTTCAGCCCTGCGGGAGGAACTCCGGTATGGTTCTGGCATTCCGAAGAACCGTCGCAGCTGGCGTTGTGTTGGGGCGTGGAAATCTGTTGATGGCCCTCGACTTTCGTTATTTCTGGGGTGATGCCTGTAGCAGTAATGGTGTGGCCGAGGAAGGTCAGCGACGATACACCGAATTCGCATTTCTCTGGGTTGATTATGATACCGAACTCGGAGAAACGGCTGAAAAGGTGTTTTAGGTGTTGCTTGTGGGTGTCCGCATCTGTACTTGCTACGAGGACATCGTCGATATATACGAAAGTGTTCTCGAAGCTTTGGGTCACTTCGTCCATGAAACGCTGGAATGATTGGGCGGCATTGCAAGCAGACCGAAGGGCACGACCAGGTACTGTACAGGCCGAATGGTGTTGTTACCGTTGTTTTGGGTATGTCTTCCTTGCTACAGGGATCTGGTGAATGCTTTTACCAAGTTGGATGCGGGAAAATGTTGCAGCCGGATAGTTGTTGTGAGAAATCCTGAATGTGAGGGACTGGATATCTGTCTGGCACTGTTTGGGCATTTAACAACCTGTAATCACCACATGGCCTCCATCCACCGTCCTTCTTTTTCACCATGTGAAGCGGCGATGCCCACGTGCTGCTGGATTTTCGCACGTAGCCGAGCTTCTCCATGTGGTCGAACTCCGCTTTAGCCTCCAGATATCGCTCTCGGTTCAGGCGCCTCGGCCGGCTGTACACGGGAGCGCCTTTAGTGTGGATATGGTGTCGTACTGAATGTTGTGGCATTTCGTTTGTGTTGAGGGGGTTGGAGAGCGTTGGGAAGTCCTTCAGAAGGGACCTGTATGGGCACGACGTTGCAGGGAGGCGCTTGATCGATAGGGGAGTAGTACTGACTGTGGCAACACGCATGGATTCCCCTGCTCTGCTTATCTTGCGTCTCTTTATGTCCATCAGAAGGTCGAAATGTTCCAAGTCTGCGGCCAGAATAGGAAATCTACCTCCGCGACAACGAATAGCCAAGGGAAGAGTTGCCGGATTTACCTCATTTTGGAAACTAGGCGTCAGGGAACGTTCACCATAGCTGGGGATGAGAGCGCCGTTCGCAGCCTGCAGGTTACGCGAGTTCGCCGAACATCTGTCTTGGCGCCTGGCAGGAAGGAGGCTGATTTCTGCACCTGTGTCTACCAGGAAGTGTGTGTTTGTCTTGACGTCTGTCAAGTAGACGAGACGTTTCTTGCGGGGGAAGAGGGAGGAAGACGCCGTTGGGGACCCTTCCAGCAGGTTCGTCCCGCTACAATGGGCAGTGAGGGGCACAATTTCTTGCTTGGCGGCCGAAGCGACAGGAGGGGTACCAGCAGAGATCGTGGTTCTGCTTGGGTGGGCACCGCATGCTCTGCAAGGCATTGCAGGACACTGGGCTATCGTGCCGTCTTTCGGGGTCCGAGAGGCGTGGAGGAGAGACTCTGCTGCGATTATGTCGTGGTGGGGAGTGCGGCCGCCGCCGGGGAGAGTGGGAGGGGGAGCGTTGCTGAGGAGAGTGGGAGGGGGAGCGTCGCTGAGGAGAGTGGGAGGGGGAGCGGGAGCGTCGCTGAGGAGAGTGGGAGGGGGAGCGGGAGCGTCGCTGAGGAGACGGGGAGGAGTCTTGGTGGTACCGGTCTGGGTATGAGATACTTCTTTTGTTTTGTGAAATTATCGTAGCTTCGATGTTTTGTAGTTCTTCTGATAATATTTGTAATTGTTCCGAAAAGGCATTTTGTTGTATTGCAGTGTATAGCTGCAGTCGTAGGTCTTGATATGGTGGTATGGTGACTAGTTTGTCGAGAGTCTTTACTAAGCGTCGAGGGAAGGGGGAAGTTATTACCTGCTGCGGGTCTGATGAAGGGGAAGCCTTCCGATGATTATGCTTTATAGCAATCATCAGTCAAGACTCGTTGGCGTCGCTAAGAAGACGTCGTAAGCGGCGGAGAAATCCGAGAAGGAGCCAGACCCTGGAGGCCGCTCTTCTCGAGAAAGGTGGTGAGAGCGACTATAGGGTCCGGCATCGCCCGTTCTATGATGGATGGCTACAGCTGAGAATAATGTAGTAATAAGCGGATTCTCGAGCGCATCCATCACGGTGGTCATGAGGTCTGAGGGAAGGCGTTGTACAAGTTGGCAGTATTGTTCCTCTGGGGATGATATACCTCTTGATTGGAACGCCATTTCGACCTGTATAAACCAGGCTTTGAGGTCGTGCATGTTGCACTCTGGGAGAGGTAAGAGGGCCTGGAGTGCTGTAATAGTACTGTGTGCGATGGATGGTGTCATGGTGTATAGAGAGAATGTGTGAGAAAGAGAGGGAGGGAGGGAATGAGGTGAGGTCACACTGCGCGGAGAAGAGGTTTCTATGTTCGCACTGATGGTTTTTTTCTGGCACTGTATCACTGCTTTCGTTTCACTTTACACTGTACTTCACTATGTTTGTTGCACTGTATATCACTACACTATCACTATCTTCTAGTTACTCCGGGTCACCACTTGTTGGTTCGTAACAGAAAGTCTATAATGTTTTTCTAGTTTATTATTAAGCACTGGATATATGTCGTATGGCGGGTTGTCGCGTGGCGGCGTTACGGCGTGAGGTCAAGAGTGTACTGGTTATTTTTGGTGACCTCCCCATCTTTTAACCTCGAGCATCGTGTTTACCCACTCGACCTGCCGTTTGACCTGCGCTCTTATTGGCTGGCGGTGCTCTCCAATTGACCAATGTGGTGATGTGTCGGGATGTGATCGCCGTCTGCTACAGCGTAATTCTATCACTTTCTAGGCATTTTCATCATTTATTCTTATTTATTTTTTTACGTTGCATATTTCGCAATAATAAAGAGAAAAATGCAAGAGGGCCTTGCATTTTGCTGATATTCGCATTATTTCCTGTTATTTAAGTCATTTGCATCATTGAGCCTATTGCTATGCAAGGTATTGCATATTTCGCAATAATTAAGGGAAATGGTAGAGGGCGCTGCAGTTTGAAAGATCATTTCCCGTTTTTCAAACACTGCGATTTTGTTGCAGAAATTTAATACTTTCAGTATTATCATCATCATTCTTTTTCTTCTTGCTGCTGTATTATTTCACAGACGATTAAGGGAAAATGCAAGAGGGCGCTGCATTTTGCTGATATTCGCATTATTTCCTGTTATTTAAGTCATTTGCATCATTGAGCCTATTGCTCTGCAAGGTATTGCATATTTCGCAATAATTAAGGGAAATGGTAGAGGGCGCTGCAGTTTGCTGATTATTTCCTGTGTTTTTTCGCAAAACACTGCGATTTTAGCCAGAGTAGCGTAATTCTATCACTTTCTAGGCATTTTCATCATTTATTCTTTTTTTTTTTTTGCAATAATTAAGGGAAATGCAAGAGGGCGCTGCATTTTGCTGATATTCGCATTATTTCCTGTTATTTAAGTCATTTGCATCATTGAGCCTATTGCTCTGCAAGGTATTGCATATTTCGCAATAATTAAGGGGAATGGTAGAGGGCGCTGCAGTTTGCTGATTATTTCCTGTGTTTTTCGCAAACACTGCGATTTAGCCATGAGTAGCGTAATTCTATCACTTATAGGCATTTTCATCATTTATTCTTTTTCTTTTTTTACGTTGCATATTTCGCAATAATTGCTAAAATGCAAGAGGGCGCGATTTTGCTGATATTCGTATTTTCTGATTTCGTTATTTAAGTCATTTAATTATTGAGCCTATTGCTATGCAAGCGTATTGCATATTTCGCAATAATTGGCGAATGGTAGAGGGCGCTGCAGTTTACGATTATTTCCGTGTTGTGGCAAAACACTGCGATTTTAGCCAGAGTAGCGTAATTCTATCACTTTCTAGGCATTTTCATCATTTATTTTTATTTTTTTTTTACGTTGCATATTTCGCACAATTAAGGGAAAAATGCATATGAGGCGCTGCATTTGCCGGATATTCGCATTATTTCCTGTTATTTAAGTCATTTGCATCATTGAGCCTATTGCTATGCAAGGTATTGGAATTATAGAGGGCGCTGCAGTTTGCTGATTATTTCCTGTCTTTTTTTTCGCAAAACACTGCGATTTTAGCCAGAGTAGCGTAATTCTATCACTTTCTAGGCATTTTCATCATTTATTCTTTTTTTATTTTTTTACGTTGCATATTTCGCAATCATTAAGGGAAAAATGCAAGAGGGCGCTGCATTTTGCTAATATTCGCATTATTTCCTGTTATTTAAGTCATTTGCATCATTGAGCGTATTGCTATGCAAGGTATTGCATATTTTGCAATAATTAAGGGAAATGGTAGAGGGCGCTGCAGTTTGCTGATTATTTCCTGTGTTTTTTTTTTCGCAAAACACCGTGATTTTAGCCAGAATAGCGTAATTCTATCACTTTATAGGCATTTTCATCATTTATTCTTTTTTTCACTTTACGTTGCATATTTCGCAATAATTAAGGGAAATGCAAGAGGGCGCTGCATTTTGCTGATATTCGCATTATTTCCTGTTATTTAAGTCATTTGCATCATTGAGCCTATTGCTCTGCAAGGTATTGCATATTTCGCAATAATTAAGGGAAATGGTAGAGGGCGCTGCAGTTTGCTGATTATTTGCTGTTTTTTTTCGCAAAACACTGCGTTTTTAGCCAGAATAGCGTAATTCTATCCTTTTATAGGCATTTTCATCATTTATTCTTATTTCTACTTTACGTTGCATATTTCGTAATAATTAAGGGAAATGCAGGAGAGCGACGCATTTTGCTAATATTCGCATTATTTCCTGTTATTTAAGTCATTTGCATCATTGAGCTTATTGCTCTGCAAGGTATTGCATATTTCGCAATAATTAAGGGAAATGGTAGAGGCCGCTGCAGTTTGATGATTAATTCCCTTTTTTTTTGCAAAACACTGCGATTTTAGCCAGAGTAGCGTAATTCTATCACTTTCTAGGCATTTTCATCATTTATTCTTTTTTCTTTTTTTACGTTGCATATTTCGCAATAATTAAGGAAAAATGCAAGAGGGCGCTGCATTTTGCTAATATTCGCATTATTTCCTGTTATTTAAGTCATTTGCATCATTGAGCCTATTGCTATGCAAGGTATTGCAATTATGATTGCAATAGTTAAGGGAAATGCGAGGGCGCTGCTTTTTTTCGTGTTTTTTTCGCAAAACTGCGATTTTAGCCAGAATAGCGTAATTCTATCACTTTATAGGCATTTTCATCATTTATTCTTTTTTTCACTTTACGTTGCATATTTCGCAATAATTAAGGGAAATGCAAGAGGGCGCTGCATTTTGCTGATATTTGCATTATTTCCTGTTATTTAAGTCATTTGCATCATTGAGCCTATTGCTATGCAAGGTATTGCAATTATGATCTTTTTTTTCGCAAAACACTGCGTTTTTAGCCAGAGTAGCGTAATTCTATCATTTTCTAGGCCTTTTCATCATTTATTCTTTTTTCTTTTTTTACGTTGCATATTTCGCAATAATTAAGGGAAATGCAAGAGGGCGCTGCATTTTGCTAATATTCGCATTATTTCCTGTTATTTAAGTCATTTGCATCATTGAGCCTATTGCTAGTAAGGTAGATGCATATTTCGCACAATTAATGGAAATGGTAGAGGGCGCTGCAGTTTGCTTTGATTTATTTCCTGTATTTTTTCGCAAAACACTGCGATTTTAGCCAGAGTAGCGTAATTCTATCACTTTCTAGGCATTTTCATCATTTATTCTTTTTTCTTTTTTTACGTTGCATATTTCGCAATAATTAAGGGAAAAATGCAAGAGGGCGCTGCATTTTGCTGATATTCGCATTATTTCCTGTTATTTAAGTCATTTGCATCATTGAGCCTATTGCTATGCAAGGTATTGCAATTATGATCGGAACGTCTTTTTTTCGCAAAACACTGCGATTTTAGCCAGAGTAGCGTAATTCTATCACTTTCTAGGCATTTTCATCATTTATTCTTTTTTTTTTTTACGTTGCATATTTCGCAATAATTAAGGAAAAATGCAAGAGGGCGCTGCATTTTGCTGATATTCGCATTATTTCCTGTTATTTATTATTTGTATCATTATTTATTACAGTGCGTGACATATTTCGCAATAATTAAGGGAAATGGTAGAGGGCGCTGCAGTTTGCTGATTATTTCCTGTGTTTTTTTTTCGCAAAACACTGCGATTTTAGCCAGAGTAGCGTAATTCTATCACTTTCTAGGCATTTTCATCATTTCTTTTTTTTTTTTACGTTGCATATTTCGCAATAATTAAGGGAAATGCAAGAGGGCGCTGCATTTTACTGATATTCGCATTATTTCCCGGTGAGATTAAGTCATTTGCATCATTGAGTTTATTATGGCGCAATATATTGCATATTTCGCAATAGTTAAGGGAAATGGTAGAGGGCGCTGTAGTTTGCTGATTATTTCCTTGTGTTTTTCGCAAAACACTGCGACTTAGCTTATAGCGTAATTCTATCACTTTCTAGGCATTTTCATCATTTTTTTTTTTTTCTTACGTTGCATATTTCGCAATAATTGGCGGAAAATGCAAGAGGGTAGCTGCATTTATCTGATATTCTTCGCATTATTTCCTGTTATTTAAGTCATTTGCATCATTGAGCCTATTGCTATGCAAGGTATTGCATATTTCGCAATAATTAAGGGAAATGGTAGAGGGCGCTGCAGTTTGCTGATTATTTCCTGTGTTTTTTCGCAAAACACTGCGATTTTAGCCAGAGTAGCGTAATTTTATCACTTTCTAGGCATTTTCATCATTTATTCTTTTTTCTTTTTTTACGTTGCATATTTCGCAATAATTAAGGGAAAAATGCAAGAGGGCGCTGCATTTTGCTGATATTCGCATTATTTCCTGTTATTTAAGTCATTTGCATCATTGAGCCTATTGCTATGCAAGGTATTGCATATTTCGGAATAATTAAGGGAAATTTTTTTTCGCAAAACACTGCGATTTTAGCCAGAGTAGCGTAATTCTATCATTTTCTAGGCATTTTCATCATTCTTTTTTTTTTTTTTATTTCGCAATAATTAAGGGAAATGCAAGAGGGTGCTGCATTTTGCTGATATTCGCATTATTTCCTGTTATTTAAGTCATTTGCATCATTGAGCTTCCAGACATATAAGGTATTGTATTATTTCGTATTAATTAAGGGAAATGTAGAGTGGCTGCAGTTTGCTGATTATTTCCTGTGTTTTTTTTTTTTTTTTTGCGATTTTAGCCAGAGTAGCGTAATTCTATCATTTTCTAGGCATTTTCATCATTCATTGTTTTTTTTTTTGTTTTTTTTTTTTTTACGTTGCATATTTCGTAATAATTAAGGGACATTTTTTTTGAAGTCATTTGCATCATTGAGCCTATTGCTATGCAAGGTATTGCATATTTCGCAATAATTAAGGGAAATGGTAGAGGGCGCTGCAGTTTGCTGATTATTTCCTGTGTTTTTTCGGAAAACACTGCGATTTTAGCCAGAGTAGCGTAATTCTATCACTTTCTAGGCATTTTCATCATTCATTGTTTTGTTTTTTGTTTTTTTTTACGTTGCATGCAAGAGGGCGCTGCATTTTGCTGATATTCGCATTATTTAAGTCATTTGCATCATTGAGCCTATTGCTCTGCAAGGTATTGCATATTTCGCAATAATTAAGGGACATGGTAGAGGGCGCTGCAGTTTGCTGATTATTTTCTGTGTTTTTTTCGCAAAACACTGTGATTTTAGCCAGAGTAGCGTAATTCTATCACTTTCTAGGCATTTTTATCATTTATTCCTTTTTCTTTTTTTACGTTGCATATTTCGCAATAATTAAGGCAAATGGTAGAGGGCGCTGCAGTGTGCTGATTATTTCCTGTGTTATTTCGCATTTTGCTGATATTCGCATTATTTCCTGTTATTTAAGTCATTTGCATCATTGAGCCTATTGCTATGCAAGGTATTGCATATTTCGCAATAATTAAGGGAAATGGTAGAGGGCGCAGCAGTTTGCTGATTATTTCCTGTGTTTTTTCGCAAAACACTGCGATTTTAGCCAGAGTAGCGTAATTCTATCACTTTCTAGGCATTTTCATCATAATTAAGGGAAATGGTAGAGGGCGCTGCAGTTTGCTGATTATTTCCTGTGTTTTTTCGCAAAACACTGCGATTTTAGCCAGAAGTGTGTTCTATCACTTATATCATCACTTATTCTTTTTTTCTTTTTTTACGGTTGCATATTTCAAGTAATAATTAAGGGAAAATGCAAGAGGGCGCTGCATTTTGCTGATATTCGCATTATTTCCTATTATTTAAGTCATTTGCATCATTGAGCCTATTGCTTTGCAAGGTATTCATTATTTCGCAATAATTAAGGGACATGGTAGAGGGCGCTGCAGTTTGCTGATTATTTCCTGTGTTTTTTCGCAAAACACTGCGATTTTAGCCAGAGTAGCGTAATTCTATCACTTTCTAGGCATTTTCATCATGATTAAGGGAAATGGTAGAGAGCGCTGCAGTTTGCTTATTATTTCCTGTGTTTTTTTCGCAAAACACTGCGATTTTAGCCAGAGTAGCGTAAAGGCATTTTCATCATTTATTCTTTTTTCTTTTTTTACGTTGCATATTTCGGGTATCATTAAGGGAAAATGCAAGAGGGCGCTGCATTTTGCTGATATTCGCATTATTTCTTGTTATTTAAGTCATTTAACATTGGAGCCTATTGCTATGCAAGGTATTGCATGTTTCGCACAATTAGAAATGGTAGAGGGCGCTGCAGTTTGCTGATTATTTCCTGTGTTTTTTCGCAAAACACTGCGATTTTAGCCAGAGTAGCGTAATTCTATCACTTTCTAGGCCTTTTCATCATTTATTCTTTTTTTTTTTTACGTTGCATATTTCGCAATAATTAAGGGAAATGCAAGAGGGCGCTGCATTTTGCTGATATTCGCATTATTTCCTGTTATTTAAGTCATTTGCATCATTGAGCCTATTGCTATGCAAGGTATTGCATATTTCGCAATAATTAAGGGAAATGGTAGAGGGCGCTGCAGTTTGCTGATTATTTCCTGTGTTTTTTCGCAAAACACTGCGATTTTAGCCAGAGTAGCGTAATTCTATCACTTTCTAGGCATTTTCATCATTTATTCTTTTTTCTTTTTTTACGTTGCATATTTCGCAATAATTAAGGGAAAAATGCAAGAGGACGCTGCATTTTGCATATACTCGCATTATTTCCTGTTATTTAAGTCATTTGCATCATTGAGCCTATTGCTATGCAAGGTATTGCATATTTCGCAATAATTAAGGGAAATGGTAGAGGGCGCTGCAGTTTGCTGATTATTTCCTGTGTTTTTTCGCTATCACTTTCTAGGCATTTTCATCATTTCTTCTTTTTTTTTTACGTTGCATATTTCGCAATAATTAAGGGAAATGCAAGAGGGCGCTGCATTTTGCTGATATTCGCATTATTTCCCTGTTATTTAGTTACTGATCGATATCATTATGCAAGGTATTGCATATTTCGGCAATTAGCGGGAAATGTAGAGGGCGCTGCATATATTGATTATTTCGTGTTTTTTCGCAAAACACTGCGATTTTAGCCAGAGTAGCGTAATTTATCACTTTCTAGGTATTTTCATCATAATTAAGGGAAATGGTATATAGTGAATACATTGATTATTTCTGTGTTTTTTGGTAAAACTGCGGATTTTAGCTGAGTAGCGTAATTCTATCACTTTCTAGGCATTTTCATCATTTATTCTTTTTTCTTTTTTACGTTGCATATTTCGCAATAATTAAGGGAAATGCAAGAGGGCGCTGCATTTTGCTGATATTCGCATTATTTCAGTCATTTGCATCATTGAGCCTATTGCTATGCGTATGTATTGTATATTTCGTACACTAAGGGAAATGGTAGAGGGCGCTGCAGTTTGCTGATTATTTCCTGTGTTTTTTCACCAAACACTGCGATTTAGCTAGAGTAGCGTAATTTATTCCTTTCTAGGCATTTTCATCATTTATTCTTTTTTTCTTTTTTTACGTTGCATATTTCGGGTAATAATTAAGGGAAAATGCAAGAGGGTTGATTATTAGATATTCGCATTATTTCCGTTACGGTTATTTATCATTGAGCCTATTATGCAAGGTATTGCATATATTTCGCAATAATTGGAAGGAAAATGGTAGAAGGCGCTGCAGTTTGCTGATTATTTCCTGTGTTTTTTTCGCAAAACACCGTGATTTTAGCCAGAATAGCGTAATTCTATCACTTTATAGGCATTTTCATCATTTATTCTTTTTTTCACTTTACGTTGCATATTTCGCAATAATTAAGGGAAATCCAGGAAAGCGCTGCATTTTGCTGAATTTCGCATTATTTGCTGTTATTTCGCAATAATTAAGGGAAATCCAGGAAAGCGCTGCATTTTGCTGAATTTCGCATTATTTGCTGTTTTTTTCGCAAAACACTGCGTTTTTAGCCAGAATAGCGTAATTCTATCCTTTTATAGGCATTTTCATCATTTATTCTTATTTCTACTTTACGTTGCATATTTCGTAATAATTAAGGAAATGCAGGAAAGAGACGCATTTTCTAATATTCGTCATTTGCATTATTGAGCCTATTTGCATCATTGCGTTATTGCATATTTTCGCAATAATTAATGGAAATGGTAGAAGGCGCTGCAGTTTGCTGATTATTTCCTGTGTTTTTTTCGCAAAACACTGCGATTTTAGCCAGAGTAGCGTATCTCTATCACTTTGTTTTCATCATTTATTCTTTTTCTTTTTTACGTTGTATATTTGCAATAATTATGAAAATGCAATAGGGCGCTGCATTTGCTTTGGATATTCGCATTATTCCCTGTTATTTAAGTCATTTGCATCATTGAGCCTATTGCTATGCAAGGTACGCTATTTCGCAATAATTGGCGGAAAATGGTAGAGGGCGCTGCAGTTTGCTGATTATTTCCTGTTTTTTTTTTCGGGTAAAAACACCGGTGATTTTAGCCAGAGTAGCGTAATTTAATACTTCTAGGCATTTTCATCATTTATTCTTATTTCTACTTTACGTTGCATATTTCGTAATAATTAAGGGAAATGCAGGAGAGCGACGCATTTTGCTAATATTCGCATTATTTCCTCAGTATTTAAGCCATTTGCATCACAGACTATTGCTATGTATGTATTACATTTCTGCAACACCATGAGCCGTAGAGGGCGCTGCAGTTTGCTGATTATTTCCTGTGTTTTTTTTCGCAAAACACTGCGATTTTAGCCAGAGTAGCGTAATTCTATCACTTTCTAGGCATTTTCATCATTTATTCTTTTTCTTTTTTTTACGTTGCATATTTCGGGCACACTATGGGAAAAATGTAAGAGGGCGCTGCATTTTGCTGATATTCGCATTATTTCGTTATTTAATTGCATCATTATATTGCTGCTAAATATTGCATATTTCGCAATAATTAAAATAATAGAGAGGGCGCTGTAGTTTTGTTGATTATATCCTGTGTTTTTTGGCAAACATCAAGATTTTAGCCAGAGTAGCGTAATTCTATCACTTTCTAGGTATTTTCATCATTTATTCTTTTTCTTTTTACGTTGCATATACTATGTAGTGCGCGGCAGCGATTTTGCTGATTGCATTATTTCCTATATTATTTAATTCATTTGCATCATTGAGCCTATTGCGTTATGTGGGCTGTATTATTTCGCAAGCGACTAAGGGCAAATGGTAGAGGGCGCTGCAGTTTCCTGATTATTTCCTGTGTTTTTTCGCAAAACACTGCGATTTTAGCCAGAGTAGCGTAATTCTATCACTTTCTAGGCATTTTCATCATTTTGTTCTTTTTTTTTTTTTTTTACGTTGCTTATTTCGTAATAATTAAGGGAGAAAATGAGGGCGCTGCATTTTGCTGATATTCGTATTATTTCACATTTAAGCTATTTATATCATTGAGCCTTATTGCTATGCAAGGTATTGCATATTTCGTAATAATTAAGGCAATATAGAGGGTTGCAGTTTTCTGATTATTTCGTGTTTTTTCGCGCATACTGCGATTTTAGCTGAGTAGCGTAATTAGATTTAATCATTTATTCTTTTTCTTTTTTTACGTTGCATATTTCGCAATAATTAAGGGAAAAATGCAAGAGGGCGCTGCATTTTGCTGATATTCGCATTATTTCCTGTTATTTAAGTCATTTGCATCATTGAGCCTATTGCTATGCAAGGTATTGCATATTTCGCAATAATTAAGGGAAATGGTAGAGGGCGCTGCAGTTTGCATTATGATCTTTTTTTCGCAAAACACTGCGTTTTTAGCCAGAGTAGCGTAATTCTATCATTTTCTAGGCCTTTTCATCATTCATTGTTTTGTTTTTTGTTTTTTTTTACGTTGCATATTTCGTAATAATTAAGGGAAATGCAAGAGGGCGCTGCATTTTGCTGATATTCGCATTATTTAAGCTCATTTAAGCATCATTGCATATTTTTTCATTGGTATTGCATATTTCGCAATAATTAAGGGCAATGGTAGAGGGCGCTGCAGTTTGCTGATTATTTCTGTGTTTTCGCAAAACACTGCGATTTTAGCCAGGATTAGCGTAATTCTTTTCTTACTTTTCATTTTCATCATTTATTCTTTTTTCTTTTTTTACGTTGCATATTTCGCAATAATTAAGGGAAAAATGCAAGGTATTGCATATTTCGCAATAATTAAGGGAAATGGTAGAAGGCGCTGCAGTTGCTGATTATTTCCCAAGCTTTTTCGAAAACACTGCGATTTTGTGCCGTAGCGTAATTTTTATCACTTTCTAGGCATTTTCATCATTTATTCTTTTTTTTTTACGTTCCATATTTCGCAATAATTAAGGGAAATGCAAGAGGGCGCTGCATTTTGCTGATATTCGCATTATTTCCTGTTATTTAAGTCATTTGCATCATTGAGCCTATTGCTCTGCAAGGTATTGCATATTTTGCAATAATTAAGGGAAATGGTAGAGGGCGCTGCAGTTTGCTGATTATTTCCTGTGTTTTTTTTCGCAAAACACTGCGATTTTAGCCAGAGTAGTGTAATTCTATCACTTTCTTGGTATTTTCATCATTTATTTTTTTCTTTTTTACGTTGTATTATTTCGTAATAATTAAAGAAAATTAAGATATGCTTTTTGACGGTTTGATATTCGCATTATTCCCTGTTATTTAAGTCATTTGCATCATTGAGCCTATTGCTATGCAAGGTATTGCATATTTCGCAATAATTAAGGGAAATGGTAGAGGGCGCTGCAGTTTGCTGATTATTTCCTGTGTTTTTTCGCAAAACACTGCGATTTTAGCCAGAGTAGCGTAATTCTATCACTTTCTAGGCATTTTCATCATTTATTCTTTTTTTTACGTTGCATATTTTCAATACTATGGAAAATGCAAGAGGGCGCTTGCATTTTGCTTTGATATTCGCATTATTTCCTGTTATTTAAGTCATTTTCATCGATTTAGTTTATTATGCAAGGTATTGCATATTTCACACTAAGGGAAATGGTAGAGGGCGCTGCAGTTTGCTGATTATTTCCTGTGTTTTTTCGCAAAACACTGCGATTTTAGCCAGTAATTCTATCACTTTCTAGGCATTATCATCATTTATTCTTTTTCTTTTCTTACGTTGCATATTTCGCAATAATTAAGGGAAATGCAAGAGGGCGCTGCATTTTGCTGATATTCGCATTATTTCCGTCATTTGCATCATTGAGCCTATTGCTATGCAAGGTATTGCATATTTTGCAATAATTAAGGGAAATGGTAGAGGGCGCTGCAGTTTGCTGATTATTTCCTGTGTTTTTTCGCAAAACACTGCGATTTTAGCCAGAGTAGCGTAATTCTATCACTTTCTAGGCATTTTCATCATTTATTCTTTTTTCTTTTTTTACGTTGCATATTTCGCAATAATTAAGGGAAATGCAAGAGGGCGCTGCATTTTGCTGATATTCGCATTATTTCCTGTTATTTAAGTCATTTGCATCATTGTATTGCATATTTCGCAATAATTAAGGGAAATGGTAGAGGGCGCTGCAGTTTGCTGATTATTTCCTGTGTTTTTTCTAGGCATTTTCATCATTTATTCTTTTTTCTTTTTTTTTTTTACGTTGCATATTTCGCAATAATTAAGGGAAAAATGCAAGAGGGTGCCATTTTTTATTGATATTCGCATTATATCCTGTTATTGGTTATTGACGATTATCACATACGTATATTGTAATATTTCAACAATTACGTAGTTTTGCAGGTTGCAGTTTATCGATTATCGTTTTTTTTTTTTCGCAAAACACTGCGATTTTAGCCAGAGTAGCGTAATTCTATCACTCTCTAGGCATTTTCATCATTTCTTCTTCTTTTTTTTCTCGCAATAATTAAGGGAAATGCAAGAGGGCGCTGCATTTTGCTGATATTCGCATTATTTCCTGTTATTTAAGTCATTTGCATCATTGAGCCTATATTTCGCAATAATTAAGGGAAATGGTAGAGGGCGCTGCAGTTTGCTGATTATTTCCTGTGTTTTTTCGCAAAACACTGCGATTTTAGCCAGAGTAGCGTAATTCTATCACTTTCTAGGCATTTTCATCATTTATTCTTTTTTCTTTTTACGTTGCATATTTCGCAATAATTAAGGGAAATGCAAGAGGGCGCTGCATTTTGCTGATATTCGCATTATTTCCTGTTATTTAAGTCATTTGCATCATTGAGCCTATTGCTCTGCAAGGTATTGCATATTTCGCAATAATTAAGGGAAATGGTAGAGGGCGCTGCAGTTTGCTGATTATTTCCTGTGTTTTTTTTTCGCAAAACACTGCGATTTTAGCCAGAGTAGCGTAATTCTATCACTTTCCTGGCATTTACATCATTTATTCTTTTTTCTTTTTTTACGTTGCATATTTCGCAATAATTAAGGGAAAAATGCAAGAGGGCGCTGCATTTTGCTGATATTCGCATTATTTCCTGTTATTTAAGTCATTTGCATCATTGAGCCTATTGCTATGCAAGGTATTGCATATTTCGCAATAATTAAGGCAAATGGTAGAGGGCGCTGCAGTTTGCTGATTATTTCCTGTGTTTTTTCGCAAAACACTGCGATTTTAGCCAGAGTAGCGTAATTCTATCACTCTCTAGGCATTTTCATCATTTCTTCTTTTTTTTTTTTTTTTTTTTAAGGAAAATGCAAGAGGGCGCTGCATTTTGCTGATATTCGCATTATTTCCTGTTATTTAAGTCATTTGCATCATTGAGCCTATTGCTATGCAAGGTATTGCATATTTCGCAATAATTAAGGGAAATGGTAGAGGGCGCTGCAGTTTGCTGATTATTTCCTGTGTTTTTTCGCAAAACACTGCGATTTTAGCCAGAGTAGCGTAATTCTATCACTTTCTAGGCATTTTCATCATTTTTCTTCTTTTTTTTTTACGTTGCATATTTCGCATAATTAAGGGAAAAATGCAAGAGGGCGCTGCATTTTGCTGATATTCGCATTATTTCCTGTTATTTAAGTCATTTGCATCATTGAGAGTATTGCTATGCAAGGTATTGCAATTATGATCTTTTTTTCGCAAAACACTGCGTTTTTAGCCAGAGTAGCGTAATTCTATCATTTTCTAGGCCTTTTCATCATTCATTGTTTTGTTTTTTGTTTTTTTTTACGTTGCATATTTCGTAATAATTAAGGGAAAAATGCAAGAGGGCGCTGCATTTTGCTGATATTCGCATTATTTCCTGTTATTTAAGTCATTTGCATCATTGAGCCTATTGCTATGCAAGGTATTGCACAATGGTGAGGCGCTGCAAAATTACACACTATTTGTTTTTTCAAAACTGCGATTTTAGCCAGAGGCGTGTTCTATCACTTTTCAGGTATTTGCCATTTATTCTTATTTTTTGTTTTACGTTGCATATTTCGCAATAATTAAGGGAAATGCAAGAGGGCGCTGCATTTTGCTAATATTCGCATTATTTCCTGTTATTTAAGTCATTTGCATCATTGAGCCTATTGCTATGCAAGGTATTGCAATTATGATCTTTTTTTTTCGCAAAACACTGCGTTTTTAGCCAGAGTAGCGTAATTCTATCACTTTCTAGGCATTTTCATCATTTATTCTTTTTTCTTTTTTTACGTTGCATATTTCGCAATAATTAAGGGAAAAATGCAAGAGGGCGCTGCATTTTGCTGATATTCGCATTATTTCCTGTTATTTAAGTCATTTGCATCATTGAGCCTATTGCTATGCAAGGTATTGCATATTTCGCAATAATTAAGGGAAATGGTAGAGGGCGCTGCAGTTTGCTGATTATTTCCTGTGTTTTTTCGCAAAACACTGCGATTTTAGCCAGAGTAGCGTAATTCTATCACTTTCTAGGCATTTTCATCATTTATTCTTTTTTCTTTTTTTACGTAGACGACAGTAAGTACGAAAGATACCTGGGTGTGCAGCTGTTGGATCATTATGAGCATACTCTAGGGCGTGTTCTCTTAGACTCCTAGGTATCACTAACTGACAAACCAGACGCTCTGGAAGCGTTCTAAGATGATACAAAGCATCGTCCCTCAACTCAAATTCATCCAGAGGCAATGGAAGTCGTCTCCTGGGAAGCCTCTCTTCAGATAAGTACCCTATCAATTCACTCCACAAGGGGTCCCTGCGCTGTTCTGCAGCCACTCTCTGAGGATTCAAAAGCGGATTAGAGTCTTGATTAATGGGATTAACATACCTACTTAAGAGATCTGGGACGTTATGAGCACGTCCCAGTTTGTAACTAAGGACATAATCATAACATGAGAGCTCGTGACTCCAACGAGTCATCCGCGCAGATGCTGTGGGTTGCTTAAACACAGATACCAAAGGCCTATGATCAGTGAATATCAAGAACTTGCGACCATAGAGGCAAGAGCCTCTAAATCAACTGTGGCGTAATTCCTTTCTGCATCACGGAGCTTTCTCGAAAAATAAGCTAAGCATGAGGGGTGTCGTCATCCGCTTTCTGAATTAGACATGCGCCAATTGCGACTCCAGAAGCATCTGCATGGACTTCAAAACTACGGGAAAAGTCAGGCTTCCTCAAGCAAGGAGCCGATGTCAAGTCTCAAATGATTCCTGCTCACTTTCCTTCTGACTTTCTGATTCACTGCCACTATCAATGAAACATACCGTTTTGGTTTTATTAACTTGAAGCTCCACCAATGGTCGTCCAGTTTTGACCTTATCTGAGATGGGAGCAGAGTCACTTACTGGCTTAGGATCTCTGTGGGTGATCGGTTGTGTTAGCACCGATGTTTGAGCGGTTGTTGACTTGCTGCGGCACTCGATCGCCTCGAAAAAAACAATTTGAAGCTAAATGACCTTGTCTGTTGCATCTTGTGCAACGTACAGTAGCTCGTTGGGCTGCCCGACAGTCACGAGTATCATGAGTGTCGATCCTATGAAAATTACAATACTGAGAAGGAGATAAAGCTTGTTGCTTAGAGGTAGGTAAGATTATATTACCCTGGAGAGGAAAAGCTCTCTCCCGGGCAACGGAAGTAGTTTTCTCCCTTGAGGTGGAAGAAGGACGAGCACCTGCCATATCAAAGGTGACAGGGGGTTGCTCAACTTTTCCAGCATTGCATCGAAAATGCCAGAGTTTTTGGGCTGCTTCTACTAGTGTATACAAGGGCTTGTCTTCCGTGAGTATAAGCTTTTCACGGAGCCATGTGGGTAAACCTTCGAGAAATGTACGCCTCATTAGAACATCTGGGGGGCCTAATTCTGAGGAATAATCCCTAATCCCTTGGCATACAACCGTTTCAATGGACAAGAAGAAATCTCGGGGAGTCAGAGCACCAAGAGTATAACTATTTAAATGCTTAAGGAAATCTGTTGAGGAACACGTTCCACGCAACCTTAGCCTTAAAGCTTCTTTGAATTCTACCCAGGAAGAAATGTTATCAAAGATGGCTGAATTAACAATAGCATCCGCTGCCCCACGACAACTAGTGCGTGCCGCTCGAATCAACACAGTATCTGGTGCATATGGATGAGCATTTTCTACATGACGCAACCAGGTTTCTAATTCTTGGTTTCTACGGAGTGGTTGCGAGGCTGGAATCTCGGCTTTAAAATGAGGAATTGGCTCACGAATGGTTACAAGCTCTGACCTTGATAAAGCATCAGATGGATTAGAGGCAGGACGAATATTGTGATCTGAACTTGTGCTAGCACCTACATTAATTAGCCTAGACAAAGTCGTACACTGCTCTTGGACAGCGAGAAATTGCGTCTGGAGGGCCTCGTACTTCTGTGACAATTCCTCATACATGGTTAACCCAATAGTACCCCTTTGTTCTCCATCTATCAAAGTACTATTCCCTGTAAGCGGTTCAGTCGGATTGCTACCTGACGAATCCAAATGTTCATCTGTGTCTGTTTGCCTGTTCCTGGTCCGCTTACCCATTTTCAAGTTATGAATATGAATTTAAAGATTCGCGATCGGTTTTAGCTACAACTACTGACAACACACGTCTCTCGACCCTAATTAATTGAATGAATTAGGAGGTAACCACTAGATCGCATCCCACCGCTGGACACCAAATAAACAGGTGTAGTAGTGCGGGACGCCCTATACCCGTGGCGAATAGGCGTAGTGCCGTTGAATACCAAATAGACGTCCTGCCTACCACTAAATGTAGTGTGCAGATATACTTAATGACAGTGCAATGGCTCAATGCCAAATGAGTATAATATGGAGATGTGTGATGATGAGTATATGCATAGAATTAGCCCGCTTGGCACGTCACTCTTCCTTTGCTGCCACCACCCAGTTATACGTCTGGGAACGTCATGTGTGTGTGGGGGTGTAAGAATCGTGTGCAAGAGAGTGTAAGGGAAAAACAGGAGTGTGGGCGTGGATGTATGTGTGTATAATATGCGTGTATGAAAGTGGTTTGGTAGCGTGCGAACCGAGGGGGCGTGGTGGGTGTATGAGATGTGTGAATGTATGAACGAATAACTGAACGAATGTGTGAGTGAGTAAACAGTTGAGAGACTGCGTGCTTAAACCGACTCGATGTGTACTAATTATTCATATATGTGCGAGTCTTCAGAGTAATCAACATGTAGCTGGAGATTTCAACCATAGGTAAATAGTAATCCTAGAGTCCATCATCTGAGGCGACTTCAACTCTCAGGTAAGTAGTGATCCAAACCTTTAAAAACAATGAAACCAGCTTCCAGCTAAGTACATAAGTTTCTTCTGTGACCAAGTTTCTTTTTAATAATTTATAAATCAATAGGCCAGGAGTATACCCATCGCTCATTCACATATACTGGTGCAATAGATTTAATTTGATAATTATTTTAACGTATGCTCAACCTGCCAGTATTATCAAGATAGAGTTGTATTATTATACTATTGTTAATATCTTTTTTCTTTTCCAGATACAGAATTCAAGTTAATCTTTATATTCGGATAAAATATTTGAATAATTCTCTTCAGATGGAAAGCTGAAATTGATCTCTTCGTTTCAAATACAATATTCAGATTAATACTTTTTTTTCCAGTTTTAAGGTAAAGTATTTCGTATCCTCCTTCAGCCAAAGTATCCACAATGAGAAACAAATTAAAATGATTTAAAATGAATATACAAACTTTAAAATAATAATCATTCACTCGGTATTTAAAACATATGATTCAGAAACACTTCACAGGTAATTTCGTTTATTATGTGCAGAAATACCGTAATCATTAAATAACAGAATAATTGACATACATGTAAAAATAAATGAACTTTATAGTTGTTGGCCTTTGCTCCACAGACGTTCACTCTTAGACACCGTTCAAGATGTGACATATATATACATAGAAATATCCGTAGCAAAAGGGACCTTAACTAACACAATAAAAATAGATAGATAGCGAAACGAATCAACTTAGAAATCGGGGTTGATGTCGCCCCAATAAAATTAATCTAAAATGGATGTGGAGGCGGAAATACCGGAATGATACTAGGCAATATCCTAAAGACTGAATATAGATTAACTTAATAATTGTACTAAAATAACTGCGTATAGGGGCAAGCAGTTATAAACAATTAAAGAAGCAATTATTAAACGAAAGCTAATATAAATGAAATATGGCAAATTGACGCAGTCACATAGATGACACCACACTATATAGTTTTCTGAAGAATTTAGTCACGAATAAAGTAAAAAGAAGGCACTTTGTCTAACCTGGCGTTAATTTTGATGCAATAATCACCACTCTCGACCTGAATTTCACAACTGTACACTACCAATAACTTATCTGATTGCTGGACGAGATGGAAAAATCAGCCAGGGTACTCGAAGAGAGAGAACAGAGCTTTCTGACAAGACAAGCGTGTTGAACAAAGGCTGGAAGCGGGCTCCGCTGGAAGCCCACGTGGCAGCTCTTATATACAGAGCTTTCGAGTTATCTTAAAATACTACGTAAAGGTAAATAAACACGTAAAATAACTAAAAATGAAATACTGTTCTTAAAATGGAATTAGTGAAAAATAAAAATGACTCTTAAAACGCAGAGGTAAAAGAATTAACGAAAATAAAAACAAACCCGAATGTAAACAAAAGAATGTCGGGAATAAAATACGCTAAAAAGGCGTAAAAGCTCTTAAAACTGAAAAAATAAGTAAAAATGCAAAACCGATTAAACGTCTAAAGATGCTGCTGCTTAAGAAACAACCTCCCGACCTTCTTTATGCAATAAAAGCTCGAATGTTCTGTGTACAAAAGATTACGTATTGCAGTGTCATCAACACAAATATATATCCTAGCATTTGAAATGAAAACTCCTTACATCCTAAAAACATTGATAAACATTTAAAAGATGACGATGCGGCGCGACAACGCGATTTACGTCGTAGAAGAGCAGATAGAAGTGCAGCGAATGATTCTGGTGGCATCTGGCAACTGCAACTAATGTTTATATTCATCTTTTCAGGCCAGGGGATGCTGGAATGGCCTGATATCGTTCCAGGTTGATAAGGCATCCACTTGTCATGCTGCTACGTCGACCCGGAAGCAGCGAGATGATGAAGCGGCGCCAGAGTCGTATCTAACGTCACTCGATGTCGCCAAAGGGGTTGCCAGGGGTCACTGGTGTTTCAATATTGCTTCCTCGCTCAAGATACGTTCCTGCAAAGTCATGGCGTTCAATTTCAATCTTAATTGAGGCAGGGCGCACCTTTATGTAACGTAATCGAGGGCGATTGCGCATGGACGGCGCCGTCGACCGCGACAACTCCTCCACCACGGCGTCGGGTAAATGAAGGGTAAGCTGGTGAAAGGAATAGCAGGTGAGGAACGCCAGCCTGGTTCCAATTTTGCTGCTTGACTAGAGTCTCGGCCTATGCCCTGCGAGAAGGAGTACAGTATGAATATTAGGGTTTACAAGATGGTCATATGCATAATTAACGTGGTATAACAAAACAAACAGTGCCACGACCCAAAGAGAAAGGCAACGCCGAAAAATCAACCCCAAAAATAATCATAAAATAAACAGAACACCAAAGGCCTCGAGACTCGCTCGTACCGTTTGCTAGGGTTGCAAATTTACTCCTGCCGTACCTGGATCCTCGTCACTACCTGGATCTGATGCGAAGATATCGTCATCTCGGGCGTATGGGTCATCGGGCATAAATTGAACCTCAGCACGTGCAATAAAGGCGCGAAGTCGATTAGCGTGCATCTTCATATCTCGAGTCCGGTCATCTGGGTGTTGGATGACGTAGGATGCCGGTCCTATCTTCTTTAGAACTCTCACGGGACCGATCCATCTAGGCGCGAGAGCAAGATTCCCACCATAGTTTGGTGTGCCACGTAGTAATACCAGATCACCTTCCTTAAACTCATGCTTACGGCGAGCTCGACGATTGTAGTCAGCAGCCCATCTTTCCCTTGCCTGTCTCGTCGCTGAGAGGGCTGTATTACGTGCCGTCTCCAAGTTCTGACGAAAAACTGGGGCCACATCCTCGTCCACTTCTTGCAAATTCGTACCAACGACTGGAAAGAAGAGATCTCGACCGGTAAGAAGGTATAACGGAGTATCACCTACACTGCGATGCACTGAAGTGTTAAGTGCAAACCGGACGTACGGCAGCAGATCATCCCAATCCTCTGGATGGTCCATATGAAGTGTAGCGAGAGCATCTTTCACCACTCGGTTGACTCTCTCTACCATACCATTAGCCTGGGGGTGGTATGCTGTAGAATACATCGTTCTAGTCTTCATAATTTCACACACCCTCTGAAATAACGTATTTTTAAATTCTCGGCCGTTATCTGATAAGAGTACTTTGGGCGGCCCGAATAAAGTGATAAAATTGTTTATAAAAGCATCAGCTACAACCTCTGCATCCTTAGAAACTAGCGGAATCAATTGAACAAATCTGGTGAAATGGTCCACTATGACCAGCACAAATCTATTACCTTTATCCGAACTACCCAGATCCAACAAATCGGCAGAAACACGTTCCAAGGGAGCACTTACATCAGGCATATGCTGAAGCATAGCACGGCTAGCTAAACCCTTTCGTTGTTGACATGCTGCACAAGACAGTACGTATCGTCTAGTCTCAGCTAACATTCCAGGAAAATAGTATCGATCTCGTAGACGACAGTAAGTACGAAAGATACCTGGGTGTGCAGCTGTTGGATCATTATGAGCATACTCTAGGGCGTGTTCTCTTAGACTCCTAGGTATCACTAACTGACAAATCAGACGCTCTGGAAGCGTTCTAAGATGATACAAAACATCGTCCCTCAACTCAAATTCATCCAGAGGCAACGGAAGTCGTCTCCTGGGGAGCCTCTCTTCAGATAGGTACCCTATCAATTCACTCCACAAGGGGTCCCTGCGCTGTTCTGCCGCCACTCTCTGAGGATCCAAAAGTGGATTAGATTCCTGATTAATGGGATTAACATTCCTACTTAAGAGATCTGGGACGTTATGAGCACGCCCCGGTTTGTAACTAAGGACATAATCATAACACGAGAGCTCGTGACTCCAACGAGTCATCCGCGCAGATGCTGTGGGCTGCTTAAACACAGATACCAAAGGCCTATGATCAGTGAATATCAAGAACTTGCGACCATAAACATATGGGTGGAAATGACGTACCGCCTCCACCACGGCAAGAGCCTCTAAATCAACTGTGGCGTAATTCCTTTCTGCATCACGGAGCTTTCTCGAAAAATAAGCTACAGCATGAGGGGTGTCGTCATCCGCTTTCTGGATTAGACATGCACCAATTGCGACTCCAGAGGCATCTGTATGGACTTCAAAACTACGGGAAAAGTCAGGCTTCCTCAAGCAAGGAGCCGATGTCAACGCTTTCTTTAAAGTCTCAAACGATTCCTGTTCACTTTCCTTCCAACGAAATTTAACATCTTTACGAAGTAGGTGGGTGAGGGGAGCTGCTACTTGAGCATATTGTGGAATATGCTTCCTAAAAAATCCTGTAGCACCCAAAAACTGCCTAACCTGACGAGGGGTTCTAGGAAGTGACATTTTTGATATCGCTCTGACTTTCTCCGGGTCTGGAAGAATACCCTTGGGTGTTACCAAGTGACCCAAGAAGATAAAGGTGTCGACTGCAAAACGACACTTAGCCACATTCAGTCTGAATCCCGCCTGTGACAAAAGGTCCAATACCTCACTTAGGTGTTCAAGGTGCTCCTCGAATGAATTAGAATAAATCACTACGTCATCAAGGTATGCCAAAGCATGCTTACCTAATATTGGATTCAAGACGGCGGAAATGGCACGCTGGAAAGTGGACGGAGCCGTAGTAAGCCCAAATGGCATGCGCTTAAATTGAAACAAGCGAGCTCCGTCGCTGAATGCCGTCTTCGGACGGTCCTCGGGCGCGACTTCTATGGTCCAATATGCCGATTTAGCATCCAGCAAGGTATACCACTGGGTTCCCGCGAGTTCATCTATCGCCTGATCCATCCTGGGAATAGGGTAAGTATCATTAGTAGTGATTTTATTCAGATGTCGATAATCAACACAGAATCTGGTTGAACCATCTTTCTTACGAACTAAAACAACGGGTGAAAGCCAAGGAGAGGAGGAATGCTCAATAATGCCGTCTTTTAACATTTGGTCGCACTCTGACCGTATGTGAGCTCGAGTGCTTTCAGGCAATCTCCACTGCTTAGTTCTAATGGGAACATCTGTGGTAGTATGTATATGATGCTGTAGATGAGGTAAGACTCCCATCGGAGCGTCAGCATCAAAAAGTGCAGAGTATTTCTCCAATAAGTGCAAGATCTCACCTCGTCTAATGGACGAAAGATGGTCTAATTCAGCTCGTGGAATCTCCATCATTGGGTCACCATCCTTACCAATAGTAGACACTTCAAACGAGCACTGTGGGAAAACGTCAAAGTCATTTGAAGAATAGCCAAAATCACCTAAGCCAAAAGAGTAATCAAAATCATCTTCAAAATCAGTAAAGTCAACATTGGAAGGATTGCTTACCTCCTGCACCACGCACTCAGGGTGAATCTGTTTGGTACCTAAATTGTCATTTCGATCTGTCGAGGGGTGCGCACGGGTATGAGAAGTGAAAACTTCTGTTACCGGAGACAAATTGGCCAACCTGAAACCTTGCTCAAGAACAACTGGCGTCCCATGATCATTGACCACCCAGACATGGCAACGTCCATCAGCTATGTGCACAACACTGTGTGGTATTAATACCTGCGCTGTCCTTCCCACGATTTCTGCCAGAGCTACGGAAGCATCTGTGACATCGCAAGGGATGAAACGACCGGCCTTCGGAGGGCATGTGATCGTATGAGCGCATTCTGCTGCCAAGGCCTCGGATGCGGCGTCACTTCGACGGCACGTAATAGGCAGGCGGTAGCGAGGCAGGGATATCAGGCCTAGGGAAGCAGTGTCGGTGTAGTAAACCGGTAGCTTAACCCTGTTAAAGAGAATATAGCTGTGAGCAGGTGAGTGATTAAAAATGAGCTGAAAATTGAACCGGCGGATAAAGTCTATGCCAATTAACATGTCTCCCGGGAAGTTAACATCATCATCACAACATAAACCTGGTGACGGCACCTTACCCGATCTGAGATTTGGAAAGTTAGCATCGTTACCTCCCTTGTTTGAAAAATGGTACCTGCAGCACCTCGCAGCGGTCTCTCTGACGGTTGCGAGCTGAAATTAGGAAATTGTTTTAGAAAAGACTTTCTGATTAGAGTGACTTCACTACCACTATCAATGAAACATACCGTTTTGGTTTTATTAACTTGAAGCTCCACCAAAGGTCGTCCAGTTTTAACCTTATCTGAGATGGGAGCAGAGTCACTTACTGGCTTAGGATCTCTGTGGGTGATCGGTTGTGTTCGCACCGATGTTTGAGCGGTTGTTGACTTGCTGCGGCACTCGATCGCCTCGAAAAAAACAATTTGAAGCTAAATGACCTTGTCTGTTTATATATATAAGGAAAGAGGAGATGCACTCCATATAGACACCCTATACAGACAAACCTGAGCGCTCAACTAAGACTTCAAATTTTCTTCCTTTTCCGGGACTAGAAATCAGCCTCGAGCGCTAATAAGCCGATAACGAATTCTTGAACGCAAAATGAGACTATCTTCGCCGCCTCATGAGACGTTACTCTCGCGAAGATGTTGAGATTCTTGTCCAAGAAGGCTCGTAAAGGAGATGAGGGAGAAGTAGTGGGCGTGCACGCGTGTGTGTGTGTGTGTGTGTGTGTGTGTGTGTGAGAGAGAGAGAGAGAGAGAGAGAGAGAGAGAGGGGGGGGGAGGAGAGGGAGAGAGAGACGGATGGAAAGGGAGAGAGAGAGAGAGAGAGAGAGAGAGAGAGAGATGGAGAGGCAGAGAGAAAGAGGGATGGAGAGGGAGAGAGAGGGATGGAGGAGTCTGAGCACCAAGAGTATAACTATTTAAATGCCTAAGGAAATCTGTTGAGGAACACATGCCACACAACCTAAGCCTTATAGCTTCTATGATTTCAACCCAAGAAGAAATGTCATCAAAGTTGGCTGAATTAATAATAGCATCAGCTGCCCCACGACAACTAGTGCGTGCCGCTCGAATCAACACTGTATCTAGTGTATATGGATGGGCATTTTCTATGTGATGCAACCAGGTTCCTACAGAGTGGTTGCGAGGCAGGAATCTCGGCTCTAAAGTGAGGAATTGGTTCACGAATGGTTACAAGCTCTGACATGATGAAGCATCAGGTGAATTAGAGGCAGGACAAATATTGTTATCTGAACTTGTGTTAGCACCCACATTAATTAGCCTCGACAAAGTCGTACACTGCTGCTGGACAACGAGAATTAGAGGCAGGACAAATATTGTTATCTGAACTTGTGCCTCATACATGGTTAACACAATAGTACCTTTGTTCTCCATCTGAATCCGAACATCAGACTCTCCAATTACATTAAGCTCCTTCCCAGACACACCTGCAAGTAGCTTCCGAGATTCATGGATCTGCTTTAAATGGATCTTATTACGTTTCCAAGTTATGAATATGAATTTAAAGATTCGCGATCGGTTTTAGCTACAACTACTGACAACACACGTCTCTCGACCCTAATTAATTGAATGAATTAGGAGGTAACCACTAGATCGCATCCCACCGCTGGACACCAAATAAACAGGTGTAGTAGTGCGGGACGCCCTATACCCGTGGCGAATAGGCGTAGTACCGTTGAATACCAAATAGACGTCCTGCCTACCACTAAATGTAGTGTGCAGATATACTTAATGACAGTGCAATGGCTCAATGCCAAATGAGTATAATATGGAGATGTGTGATGATGAGTATATGCATAGAATTAGCCCGCTTGGCACGTCACTCTTCCTTTGCTGCCACCACCCAGTTATACGTCTGGGAACGTCATGTGTGTGTGGGGGTGTAAGAATCGTGTGCAAGAGAGTGTAAGGGAAAAACAGGAGTGTGGGCGTGGATGTATGTGTGTATAATATGCGTGTATGAAAGTGGTTTGGTAGCGTGCGAACCGAGGGGGCGTGGTGGGTGTATGAGATGTGTGAATGTATGAACGAATAACTGAACGAATGTGTGAGTGAGTAAACAGTTGAGAGACTGCGTGCTTAACGAATGTGTGAGTTATGTGCGAGTCTTCAGAGTAATCAACATGTAGCTGGAGATTTCAACCATAGGTAAATAGTAATCCTAGAGTCCATCATCTGAGGCGACTTCAACTCTCAGGTAAGTAGTAATCCAAACCTTTAAAAACAATGAAACCAGCTTCCAGCTAAGTACATAAGTTTCTTCTGTGACCAAGTTTCTTTTTAATAATTTATAAATCAATAGGCCAGGAGTATACCCATCGCTCATTCACATATACTGGTGCAATAGATTTAATTTGATAATTATTTTAACGTATGCTCAACCTGCCAGTATTATCAAGATAGAGTTGTATTATTATACTATTGTTAATATCTTTTTTCTTTTCCAGATACAGAATTCAAGTTAATCTTTATATTCGGATAAAATATTTGAATAATTCTCTTCAGATGGAAAGCTGAAATTGATCTCTTCGTTTCAAATACAATATTCAGATTAATACTTTTTTCCAGTTTTAAGGTAAAGTATTTCGTATCCTCCTTCAGCCAAAGTATCCACAATGAGAAACAAATTAAAATGATTTAAAATGAATATACAAACTTTAAAATAATAATCATTCACTCGGTATTTAAAACATATGATTCAGAAACACTTCACAGGTAATTTCGTTTATTATGTGCAGAAATACCGTAATCATTAAATAACAGAATAATTGACATACATGTAAAAATAAATGAACTTTATAGTTGTTGGCCTTTGCTCCACAGACGTTCACTCTTAGACACCGTTCAAGATGTGACATATATATACATAGAAATATCCGATGGTATACAAACAGTAGCAAAAGGGACCTTAACTAACACAATAAAATTGGATAGATAGCGAAACGAATCAACTTAGAAATCGGGGTTGATGTCGCCCCAATAAAATTAATCTAAAATGGATATAGAGGCGGAAATACCGGAATGATACTAGGCAATATCCTAAAGACTGAATATAGATTAACTTAATAATTGTACTAAAATAACTGCGTATAGGGGCAAGCAGTTATAAACAATTAAAAGAAACGAATTATTAGCTTGACTAATATAAATGAAATATGGCGAATTGACGCAGTCACATAGATGACACCACAATATATAGTTTTCTGCAGAATTTAGTCACGAATAAAGTAAAAAAAAGGCACTTTGTCTATGTTATACCTGGCGTTAATTTTGATGCAATAATCACCACTCTCGACCTGAATTTCACAACTGTACACGACCAATAACTTATCTGGTTGCTGGACGAGATGGAAAAATCAGCCAGGGTACTCGAAGAGAGAGAACAGAGCTTTCTGACAAGACAAGCGTGTTGAACAAAGGCTGGAAGCGGGCTCCGCTGGAAGCTTGTTGTTTGTTTGTTTGTTGGATTTATTGGCTATCAACCAGCGGCACATGCCAAGGTCATTAAGCCAATGTTTCCATTTTATCTCATCAATCTATAGAAGGTCATAAAGTTTTGTCTCCTTTAGAAAAGTGATTACTTTACTGATTATTTTTTCATTGTCAGATAATATATTTTCTATATTGCATTCTATATTTTTAATTTGTAAATAGTTTTTTATTTTTTGTCTTTGATTGTTATATTTATTGCATGATGTCAGGATGTGTGGTATGGTCATGGTTCTATTGCAGTATCCACACTGTAAAGGGAAATTTTTCTCGATATAGGGAGTAAGGTGAGTCAATCTTGTGGCATTGACCCTAAGTCTTGCCAACACCACCTCCTCCCTTCTGTTTTTTCTGTGGGCTGTGTCCCACTGTTTTATTTCTTTTTTGTGTTTGTTGTTTATTGTGAGGTCGGTCCACTCACTTTGCCACAGGAGATGGATTTTTGCTTTTATAAAAGAGACAAAACACCTGAGATCTGTGCGGACAATGCCAGGCTCCAGATCACCAGTCGACCCGGCTAATTTGTCAGCCTGTTCATTGCCATGGATACCCGAGTGTCCAGGTACCCATATCAGCTTGATTGATTTATTGGCACTATGTAACTTACGAATGATATTACCCTGTAATTCATTTTTGGTAGTTTCTAAAGATTTAATAGCTTTAATTGAACTTAGTGAGTCTGAAAATATGACTATTCTATCGTGGGTCGTCGATAGGGCAAAATCTAAAGCTTTATCTATTGCAAAAAGTTCAGCAAGAAAGATCGATGTATGATTCGGTAATCGAAATCTCAACTGACATTCAGTCGACCATACACCCGCACCCACACACTCGTCTGTCTTGGACCCGTCGGTATACAAATGAAAAAAGGAAAGATGTTTAATAATGATCTCTCTGAACCGCTGGCGTACCTCCGCCTCCGGTACCGTGGCTTTGACTGATGGTAGCCAGTCTACCACAATGGTAAAATTGGGGGTTTCCCACGGCGCTATGTTGAATAGACAGGGTATCGATAGTAGGTCTATACCGACTTTATCTTTGAGGTCTTCGAGTCTATTGCACAGAGGCTTTCCGCCGCGGTGCTGTGGGCCTATCTGCCGGCGCAAAACATCCCTATTAGGATGTTGGGGCTGCCTGGCTATTTTAGCGGCGTAAGTCAGCGCAAGCTGGCCGCGTCTGAGACGGAGGGGAGGTACTCCCGACTCTACCTCCAGGCGCTCAATGCGAGTGCACTTAAGGGCTCCAAGACAGACACGTAAACACGCATTCTGCACAACATTCAGTCCTTTCAGAGTTGAGCTCGTTGCCGAGCCATACACGATTGACCCATAATCATGATCTAATCGGATTTATGTGAAAAGCTTTCTATCAATCTACATTTGTGTCAGAAATGCCCTTTGGCCAATGGGTGGTGCATTCACTGACCAATGTGGTCTTTCCAATTTAATCTACTATCAAAGAGTAGGCCAAGAAATCTAGCTGAATTTTGAATAGGTATTGGGTGGTTGTCTAGAGTTAGCCTGATGTTGGGCTTTCTCCTATGTGTAAAGACCACTCCAATACTCTTTCTTATGGAAAACTTAAAACCCCACTGGAGGCCCCAGTTATGAATCATATCCAGTGCCAATTGGATCTGATTTGCCGAGAACTCTGCATTACTGCTGGAGTGCCATAATGCACAGTCATCGGCGTACAGTGAGTATTTAAGATTCCGAGGAGGAGCTGGTAGAATGTCATTAATCATACATAAAAATAATGTTGGTGACAAGACACTTCCTTGTGGGACCCCGTTTGCCTGGACAAAAATGTCCGAGAAAGTGACATTGTCAGAAAATAATTTGACAGAAAACGTTCTGTCAGATATGAAATTTTGGATAAAACAAGGCAAATTTCCACGTAATCCGAAAGCATAAAGTTTTCTGAGTAGGCCATGTCGCCATGTCATGTCGTAGGCTTTTTCTATATCTAAAAATACTGAAATCAAAAAATGTTTTTTGGCAAATGCCTCATGAATATGACTTTCCAGTTTTACTAGTTGATCGAGAGTTTGACGTCCCTTTCGGAAGCCGCACTGCTCGTCAACTAGTAAATTCCTGGTATTTAAAAAATGCAATAGCCTACTATTAACAATTCTTTCCATGACCTTGCATAAGCAACTTGTCAACGCAATTGGGCGGTAAGATATAGCGGATTTGGGATTTCCCCCTCCTTTCAATATGGGAATGATGTGGGCGAAGTGCCATGAATTTGGAAAAGTCTGGCTTTTCCAAATATCATTGTACACTTCTAGCAACTTAATCATGTCATCATGATTAAGATGCTTCATCATCTCATATCGAATCTCATCGGGGCCTGGGGATGTTCCTCTACAGGCTTCTAGGGCTCGGACAAGCTCATCCATTGTTAGGTCTTTATTGTAATCAAGGTCATCTCCTGTGGCAAAGTGAATTGGTTGCAGCTCGGATGCTTCCTTGGTGTTCAGGAAAGCAGGATTGTAGTTTTCCGAGCTGCTTGTATAAGAGAACTGCCTGGCGATTATGTTAGCAATGTCTCTAGGTGAATCATATTCATTTCCCTCATGAGTGATATTTCTTATTTTAAATGATGTTCTTTTTTTATTGATTTTGTTGACAGTGGACCAAACCTCTGCAATGCTGGTATTGCTGTTAATCGTAGAGACAAAGCTTCGCCAGGAGTCTCTTTTGGCTTGTCTAATTGTTCTTCGAGCCCTAGCTCTCGCTTGTTTGTAGTTGCGAAAGTTCTCATTTGTGATGTTTTTTTGGAAAAGCCTGTAGGCCCTATTTCGTTCACATAGCGCCCTGCGGCAATCTGGTGTCCACCATGGAACTCTATGCTTAACGCTATCTGTCGAAGTCTTAGGGATGGTTGCCATTGCTGCATTTATAATACAATTTTGAACACTGTTTACTTTATCATCAATGGTTTCTCCAACAACTTCGAGCTTGACGCTCCTTGTGAAGGCGACCCAATCTGCTCTTTTTACGTTAAATTTGGGTGCTGAAGGCGTCCTCGTGGTGTCGCATGAATATTGAATACAAATAGGAAGGTGATCGCTTCCCAACGAGTCGTCAATGGTGTGCCACAGGCACTTGGCTGCTAGTGTTGAAGAGACCAATGATAAGTCAATAAAGCTCAAATTACCGGTATTATCGTCTATTCGCGTTGGACTACCATCATTTAGAAGAACCAGATCAGAGTCGTTGATCAACTTAACTACTTGCTCACCTCTACCATTCACCCGCAGGGAACCCCATGACGTATGATGAGCGTTAAAATCACCTAAAATTAATTTGTTATTTGGCAGACTGTCCTGAATAGCAAAAAGCTCATCATAGATTACCATTTTATCTGGTGGACAATAAGCTGAGCATATAGTCAGATACGTGTTATTGAATTTTACTTTGCATGCGACGTGTTCCAAAGTAGAATTAATCGTCACTTCAGTGAAAGGGAGATTCTGGTGGATGTACATGGCGACTCCGCCTCCACCCCTTCCCTCTCGGTCTTTTCTACAAAGATGGTAGTTTCTTAGCGATACGACCTCGTCAGAGACTTGGTCGTTTAAGTGGCTTTCTTGTAGAACGATAATATCGGGAGCATAGGACGAGGCTAATAATCTAAGGGAGTTTATTTTTGATCTAAGACTTCGACAGTTCCATTGTATGATGGTATACGCGTGGATTACGTTTTATGGGGTTTGGAAGTGCCTTGTCCGCCGGTTTTTATTTTCTTTTTTTGGGAGGGAGGCGCCTCCTCCTCTCCCTCGCTTCCCGAGGGCCTCTCTCGGGAATTTTTGGAGACAGTAGCCTCCATAGACTGCTCCCCTCTGCTAGAGAGACGCCCGGCAGAAGATGATCTGCTCTTACGAGCAGAACTACCACCAGACGAAGTTCTAGTAGGGGTCGCCTGGACTAAGAGGTGTGATCCAGATTGTGATTTGGTATCATCCTCCTTATGATGCTTTTTTTGCTGGGTTGATTCAGCAATTTCCTTTATTGTTTTAGTCAATTCTTTAACTTGATTCATTAAATTTTTAACTGTTTCCTTCAATTCGGAAATTTCCTGGTCCTTGGCTGCGAGCTGCTGATTAATACTGCTTGCATTGGAAACGTTGTTGGTTACTGCTGAGGCGTAAGAAGTATTGGGTTTGCTTGCCAAACCGTCAACTTTCTTCTTGGCCTCACGGTAGCTAACATCGTGCTCTCTCATGTATGCCAATGTCTCAGTCTCCGTCTTCAGGCTGCTGCATTCAGCAGAGCCTGATTGATGGGGACCTCCACAGTTAACTTTACTTGAGTGTCTTTTCCTTGCATGTAGTAGTATCATGGGCTCCAGCACATTTACCGCACATGAATTTGTCTGTATCTTTATCATTGCATCGTAATGAGGTGTGTCCAAATTTTTGGCATCTATTGCAACGCATTGGTTTTTGGATATAGGGTCGAACTTGGACGATCTCATATCCAACTTTTACAGTACTTGGAATTTTGGGTAAGGAAAAAGTCAAGAAACACAATCCGGTTTTTACTCGCACATCTCCATCTTTCTTTGTCATACAATTTACCTCTACTACGCTTTGGTCTTTCATGGCCTCAAGAATTTCCCTTTCTTCCATTGTCCTCAAATCCCTGTGAAAGATTACTCCCTTACAGGTATTTGGGCCAACAGGAATAGTTACTTTAACTTGAAGGTCATGAATTTGCGTCAGTCTAAGCAAATCCTTAACCTGAGATTTAAATTGTACTTTCACAAAGGGAAGTACCATCTCGCAGTTTTCGGACAAAATCAAAAGTGCCTTCCACTTGACCATCAAGGACCTTCTTAATGATAAAGGGGTTGACATTTTTCAGCGATTGATTTTCATTCACGCATCGTATGTTCACACACCTTGCGTTCTCTGGAGGGATATCAATAAATGGTCTTCTGGGTCGGTCGTTAGTCGGGGTTCCATTGGTGGTCAAAGTTGTCTTAGAGAGTTTAGGAGTCGCCCCTCCTCCTTGGGGAGGAGGAAGGGTAGCCGGGGAATCAATCATACTCGGGTGTCGGACCAGGTCCGAACCCTGGGCCAAAGCCCGTTGTCCTGAGAGGACTACCTTTCCCTTAACTATTGTATCAACCTAATCCCAATAGCTAAGAGAGGATACAAAAAAATAAACAGTCTTGTCGTTACACGTCCTCGCCCCCCCCTAGTGGAAGCCTGGTTGCGTTCTCCAGTACCAACTAAGGGATCGGAGTTGTGTGGAAGACACTTCCCTACCGCCGAACCTGCCAAATGCGAGGGACGGTAAGAAAATGCCCACCCCCCAAGCGAATACTGGAGCTTACAAGGTAAACTCCGGTAGGCTCAGGAAGGTCACACGTAAAAATGGAAAAAAATCAGGGAAAGAAAAAAGTTGCGCCCAAAGGACGCCCCAGACTACTGGGCCTCCCTACCCAGGGGTCACAGCCCGTAAGGGCTACCCTGTGGTAGAAGAGTGCTGCGGGTCTGGGGTGGGGGCTGACTACTACTACTGTAGTCTCGTGTTACCTGCAAAATCAAAAGCACTGAGGGTGCAGGCAAAGCACTAAAAGTGCAAAAAGTCTGTAAATACAGTATTTACTTTACTTTCTTACGTTAAATAACTCAGAAACAACAAATGCCAAGTGTGACAAGAGGCCCCGTAACCCAGGGTAACTCTAGTGGCACAAGACTTTCAATTTGTTGCTGCTGGATTTTCACCAAGGTGTGAGCCTTTAAGAGTCTCATTCACGAGTGTGGCGCTGGAAGCCCACGTGGCAG
>BOPN01007615.1:55000-56575 GCA_017312705.2 Penaeus japonicus | reverse complement strand
TATATATATATACATATACATATACATATATATACGCACAGACCTAGATAGAAAGGGATAGAAAGAGACGGAGAGCCAAAACGAGAAAAAAGTCTCGAGAACAGAGCACATTCCGGAATCAACACACTCATCCCACTCGGTACCAATAGTCCCACGTGCCAGAACTCGACGATCAGGAATGGGGAGGAATATGTGCTCACTCCAAGAGGTTTTCGTTCAAAATGATAATGAAGTATTACTTTCCAGCGCGAGTATTACGGTATCACTTGACTGGATGGGATTAAAGACTAGAGGGAGGCTGTGAATAGTAGTGAAGTTTATGGTTTCGTAGACAAAGGCTTCGTGATAAGGTTTGGAGATGGAGAATAGACGGAGTGGAGGGTTGAGAGTGGAGGGTTAAGGGTAGAAGAAGAAGGAGAAGAAGAAGGGAGAAAAAGAGGAAAAGAGACGTAGATAGTTATAGAGAAAGAGGGAAGAGAGATAGAAAGGGATACATACGGAGGTAGGTAGGGGTTGAGAGAGAAAAAAAGGGAGAGAGAAAGAAAAAGATAGATAGATAGATAGATAGATAGAGAGAGAGAGAGAGAGAGAGAGAAAGAGAAAGAGAAAGAAAAAGAAAAAAAGAGAAAGAGAGAGAGATAGAGAAAGAAAGAAAGAAAGAGAGAAAGAGAAGGATAAGGAAAAAGAGAAAGAGAGAGAGAGAAAGAAAAAGAAAACAAAAAGAGAGAGAGAGAGAGATAGAGAAAGAAAGAGAGAAAGAGAGCAAGGATCAAAGGCAGAAGACTCGTGATTAATCGGAGAGATCAGAGCCGAAGCTAAGGCAACGCTGGCCAGAGATCTATTGCTTTTAAATTCCTTTCATTAACTGCTGTAGCTTCCATTTGCAACCGAGTGACCCATGATCCAGGACCATCTCCTGGAATGGCCGTGCTGACTTCTTTGGGGGCATTTTCCTTTTTTTTTTTTTTTTTTTTTTTTTTTTTTGTATGCTCACCACAGGGCCTGTGTTTATCATCAGCGCATCCCCCCCCCCCGTCGCCTCCCCTAACTCCTCTTTCGTGTTCTCCCGCTACACTGTTGAGTCTCTCCCTCTATCTATGTCTATTTCTGTGTGCTTTTGTCTTCTGTCTTGTTTGTCTGTCTGTCTATCTCTGCCTGTCTGTTTGTCTGTCTGTCTATCTCTGTCTGTCTGTCTGTCTATCTCTGTCTGTTTCTGTCGCTGTCTGCCTGTCTGTCTCAGCTCTGCCTGTATGTCTCTGTCTGCCTGTCTGTCTCTGTCTCTGTCTGCCTGCCTGCCTGCCTGCCTGTCTGCCTGTCTGCCTGCCTGCCTGTCTGTCTGTCTGTCTGTCTCTCTGTCTGTCTGTCTGTCTCTGTCTGCCTGTCTGTCTCTGTCTGTCTTTTTCTTCCTCTTCACCCCCTCTCTTTCTCTTTCATTAGATGGATAGAATCATTCACAGATAAACAAATAATTGAAAAAATATATTAGATGGATAATAATTATAAGCATCAACTTTTGTTTAATAAAATAAACTGCTGAATCAAGCATATTGTTGAATTCAGAATTCATAAAAAGCA
>BOPN01007615.1:22500-25000 GCA_017312705.2 Penaeus japonicus | reverse complement strand
AAGACGAAGGATGGGGGAAAAAAGGGGTGGGATATTTTTCGCGCTTAGGAGGGGAATATATATTTTATATATTTACACACTTTTTTAGGGGGGGGTGCAATGTAGGAAAGGGGGCGATTCCTGTTCTGAATTGACAGGATTATTTTATTACTATAAAAAAATATGTTGGCCTACAAATCAAATCCCTTGGATAAAAAATAATCACTCCTAGTGATCAGTTTTCATTTCCCAAAACCAGTGGAAACTATAGAAAATAAATAAATCACAAATATAGAGTAATTTCCATTAATCATTCCTAAAACGGGATCCAAGTTGGGGGACGACCTTACAAATGGTGCCATCTTCATATGCCAATAATAACGGAATTAATTGAAAAATTACCCAAAGCGTCAATAAAAGGATTGTCAATGAAATTTCCCATCAATCCGAATTCGTGTCAAAATAATTAATATAATTAGTTTACCTCCCACAACCAATTTATTATGCCTTGTAAATAGTATTTGTAGAACAATTACATCGCTTAGTACTGCTTTGTATATAGCGATCTGCTTTGTATCTTTACTTTATGAACTCATAGGTCTCGATTCAAATTTTCTTCAGCCATAATTACGTTCAGATTTCTAGCCTTTCACTAATCTTTTACCTTGTACTACAGATGTTTGCAATGTCTACATATCACTTCACCTCTTAAATTTGCCAAAAGAACGTGAAAAAGTATGGGAGATGTTACCAAGAGTAGAACAAATGCATTTAAGATTTTTAAAATCATGCTGATAAATTAATTTATTGAAGGTAGTTACTTAATCAACCGCAAACATTTGGGTAATGAAAAATGTGATTTTATTATTATTATTATTAATTATAAGTACACGACGAAGAAAGTCGAGTCAACCTTGCTGCAGTGTCACAGTAATCAACACCTACACCTGATCCGTCCTTCCCGAACGAATAGCTGTGGAGGCTTGTTGGCCCTACGGGAACAACAGTAACGCTTCCTCCCCAAAATAGCATAGTACCGAGTTCGGTAACAGATGCCCGACCCCCGATTGCTCGTGCTATGTGGTTGACAAGTTCCAGGCCTTGCATTCCTGGAATACAAAAATATATATATTTAATCACATAGGAAATATGAATTTGGCTAGACTTTCACAAGAGAATTCCAAACAACTTGTATACAAAAAAAAGTCGATCAACTTACCAAGACCAATAACAAGACCTGGAGAAGTCCTGCACCGGAAAAGAGGTCTGGAGGTCGCTGATCTTCTCCCTCATCCCATCTGGCATTCCCTTCCAGATGCTGTGTAGGCTTGAGCAGGATTCGTCTCCAATGGGGGTTGGCGACGCGTGGGTCAACATTTCATCAAGTGTTGGTGCACCCGACTCTAACTACCAGACACAGGAATTGGCCGAATTAGAGGAAGTGTTTATATAGACATTTGCATCAATGTACTGTTCTCTATTCCTCATTTCCCAGCGACTGTATGTGTAAGAAGGGGGAACGAACGAACAAAGCACAAGCTGGTTATAATCTGACCGATGCAATTTAGTGGGAAAAAAATAACTGCTTCGGTGTTGTGCAATTTGCACATGGTTCTATCCGGATGAAGGCATAAAACAAAAATCAATGTTAGATCTGCAGAGAAGACCCATCGTAAATAATTTAGATATTGCCAACATAATGACAGAAGATCCAGCAGGTCCTGCTACCATTCATCACAAAATATTTCAAGACAAAACTAAATGGAAACTCATGACATCAAAATTCTTGATAGTTAAGGAATATTGCCAAAATACCCACATGTACAGCCATTTCTTTCTTTGCACTTGTGCGATTCAAAATAAATTTACGAGATCCATATTATGCAGGTCATTGATATCTAATAGTATTTCTCCGATATAATCAAAGCGCACATACAAAAATACAAGCAAGTCCGTTGGTTTAAGTATTCCTCCTAAATCTGACCACTCTAAATCCTGCACTATACCACCACAATCGAGAGGCACATCAATGCTTCTACACCTCAAAGCCGGATAATTATATTGTAAGCTTCTGTACTACTTGAAGTGCATAAAAATGTCAGAAGAGAACGACATGAACCATTATAACCGCCAAGGCATCATACTTCAACATAAATCTACGGAAATGCACGCCATCTCCCAAATATGGATCCACATGTAAACCAAGTAACCTTACCTAACCCTCTCTCGGGGCCTTGCTCTGTTCACCTTTTACAAATTAACATGTCGACAAGGACGTTATGTCTGACTAGGATCCATTAGGTTTTTACTTGTGAATGAAGTAAGCGTTGAGTGGTATCATAAGTGAGCGCTTAGTTATTTACTCCATGTAATCTTAAAATATTGTTATCTATAATAAAACTATTATATTTGTTATATAGATACACATACATGAAAAAGTTGGAAATACCTACATTTTTACTTATTCCTGTCATTACTTCTGCTTTACTATGCACTGTACTGCACAGTACTTGTGCTAATA
>BOPN01007615.1:10000-17500 GCA_017312705.2 Penaeus japonicus | reverse complement strand
ATTTCAACAAACATTCATAATTTGAAGTTATGAACGTTTCAGATGCGAGATTAAAAGTGTTATAATATATATATAACGTTCACAGGCTTGGTTGAAACATTTCAACAGATAGTTGCGTAATCAGGGATAATTCCTCTAGGATGAAGGAAATACGGAAAATTTACTGATGCAAATCGTATTTCACTTTGATATAAACGCTTGCTTTTTCTGCAGTGATAATGAACTTGAAGTATCCATTTCATATACATAATTTAAGGGAATGTTACAATACATAGTTAGAAAGTATACTGCCTTTATGTTTAGCTTTTGTTGGGTTATTTTCCAAAGATTTCGCTTTCTCAATGATCCATCTATATACGTAAAAAAAAGTCGTTTCTTCTTGTTTCATTATATATAATCTCTCTCTCTCTCTCTCTCTCTCTCTCTCTCTCTCTCTCTCTCTCTCTCTCTCTCTCTCTCTCTCTCTCTCTCTCTCTCTCTCTCTCTCATGTAGTCTATGTATGTTTTGCTTCTGTCATTCTTGCTTTTATCATCTCTGACGTATTCCAAATATTTAATTACATTATGACTTGTTTGTGATATTTAGTAGATCAACTTTTCATTGACTAAATGCGGTTTAGTGTAACATGAAAAGAAAAAAAAATCATGAAGCAAAGTTTCCATTTTCTTTCAATGCAAGATGACAAAAGATGGCGCTCAGGATTTTATATTTGTAAATAATGTGCTTGTCATCAGCGTCGCCATTTTGCTGAATTCCGCCTGCTATAACAAAAAAAATGGGCGAAGACATTATCATTAACAAAAAATATTCTTCAGTTCATATCAAATACTAAATAGTGGTTTATAGTCTTTGGAACAAATCAACGTCAGCGTGGTGGCGCGGCATGAAACTCTTCACCTTTAAGCGCCAATGTCATAAAGGCGAAAATAAAACCGCGCTGCCATAACTACCAAACAACCTATTCGGAAAGACGAGTAGCGGTCTTTCGCTGCCCTTCCCGTTACTACGTTCAGTGTAGGAGTCGCGGCTACACCACCAATAGGTTTCTGTCCCTGTGAACGGTGCGAGGTCTTTTGGTCCAGTGCCGGATAAAAGAAGTTTGTGCCACTTTTAAATATCACGGGAGGAAAAGGTTTGCAGGTGTGTAATTACTGTAAAATGAAAGGTATAGGTCAGGTTCTGGACAGCCTTCAGATACAAGGTAAGTAATGTAATAAATCGATAGAATAAGTAAATATATATATCCAAGTTGATTCGCAAAGGTATTTTGAAAATCGCCATGCGATATCCTTTGCAAGCTTTTGTAAACAAAACGCAGAAAAGTTTTAGTAAATTCCTTCATGCTTTTCATTGTGATATTAATACATATTGCATAAAGTTATTGAACAGAATAAGGAACATAAATCTAATATTTTTCAAGAAATTACAAGATATTGTGCCACATAATATAAAACAAATGAACAATAAACGCAAGCAAAGTTCATTTAATAGATATCAGGCACCATGGGGATCAAGAGTCGCGCGGGAATTACAAAATACGTAAAGTGCAGTATGAATTTTACGCGCAGCTTTTTAAACAATATTTTCCGTACAGCGCATGCACGTAACCAATGTCACACAAACCAATCACGTTACATTAAAAGTGTTAGACCTAATCACACGGTAACACCTGCGTGACGGTATGTATAGTGGATAAGTAAAGCATATTTTAAACATCTTTCTTACTATGAATAACACATGAGGGATGTAGCCCAAACTATTAAAATTGTAGAATATTTTCAAGATGACGAACGGGGCATATTTCTAAGAACGAACGGTATTACCGAGAGTGGTAAGTTGTCCTCATTTACCCTGTAAATACCGGGCTGACAAACCCATTTGGTACTGCGGCCGGTTGAAGAAAGGTCGCTCAGACAAAGCGGCGCCGGAGTTGCGTTTTCTCGACCAGCGACTGTACCGTCACCTTCCTGTAGGATACTTTGTTTGTAAATGATTGACTTCAAAAAATTGGGATCATGAAAAAATAACTTCGGGAAATTTCAAAATCAACTAACAGACTGGCGAAACTTTTGTTCGGAAGTTACCGAAATTGGTATGATAATCAAAATTCAGTAGGTGCCGCCGATGTAACAGCTGAGATCGACGAAACAAGTGTGGGTTTTTGGCGACACTGAGCGAGCAACAAAGAAAATGTTTATCGTGCTTT
The DNA here is from genome assembly GCA_017312705.2 of Penaeus japonicus. NCBI lineage: Eukaryota > Metazoa > Arthropoda > Malacostraca > Decapoda > Penaeidae > Penaeus > Penaeus japonicus. The sequence goes on along the minus strand of BOPN01007615.1, from coordinate 15,293 downwards.
TAATTGGCACTGATAGAAGTGCAGCAACGCTCGTGCCTATAATAAAGAACTAAATTGCCATTTGCGACATGAAACGGCACCGAAATAATGCATCAACCATAGATAATTTGATTGAAAAATAAGTAAAAAAAATATATTCCAAGGAAATCCGAAACTGGACTTTGACCAAATGAAAATATAACATTTTGAGTGCAGTTGAGCGGTTACCGTTAGGTGGCGGTCTTTCGCATAAGGCGAAGACATTAATTAACATTAACAAAAACATTCAAACTTTCTCTGCAAATAGTTATTATTCAGCAGGTTTGATGCCCCAGCGATACATTTTTTTTAAGTCGCTCACGTTGTTAGGGCGATGTGGAGCTTACACTGACACGGCCGATTTTAAACGGTTTTGTATTGATTTTTACAATTGGCCTGTCTAACCCATAATTTCCCTGATACTTTATGCCTTCCCTTCCAATAAGAATCTTAACAATTCTGAACCAGTCGTTTGCGATGGAAAACGGCAGATTCACATGATACACGTCAGGAAGAATTGCAAACAACACATTAGATTACGAGATTCGATGGCTGTAAAAAAAATTTTTTACTTTTTAACTATAATTATGTTATTTAAAACTTCTTGTTAGAACTTGTTAGAACAGAGAATTGTCTATTCTTGGCTTCGTATTCCACTTCTCAGTAGGCCTAAACGAACCTTATGTAAAGTCTTTTCTATTAAGCGGAACTTTTTTTAAGTTCCCAACATAACAGATTGACTTGTGAAAGCTCATTTATATTCATTGTAATTAAGCCAAATACTGTATGTATGTTGTAAATTTATCTAAATTCCGGTCATATATAATCCAAGTATTGTATGTACTTGACTAACTCGGTGAACATTAACTAGTTAGCAAAGGAAAATCATGCAGTGTCTTTTTATCTAGCGCAAGTTTTGTCACAAAATAGAGAAATTATAGTGGTGACACTTCGGGATTACTATAAAGTCTCTGAAATTAGTTCAGTCACGATTTACTGTCCAAAGATAAGGATTTCTATTCATAAATATCTGATTACTGTATCAATATTTCAGGACCAGTATGTGGCAAGCGGTATTACTTTCTGCATACTTGACTATTGCTGTGACGTCTGGCCTCGATTCCAGTATTGAGCACGATATCAACTTGGCAACCTACTTGTCTACCAGACAATGGACGCCTGTCGGTCTCCAGGTTATGGATGTAAGTTATTACAAGTATAATAAAAGTTAGGAAATATAAGGATTGAGGATGGTCCTTTTAATTTGGCTATAATGCAAGTTACACAATCTAATTAAACTGAGCTGTATTTTACGTTTCATGACATGAAGAATTCTGTGATTGTATGTTCTGCAACTAGCTCTACATTGTAAGTGTTCTCTATATTGGTGGGATACTTGCAAACTGTACTTTTTTGTTTTATTAGTTTGATGTGGATATGCATGACATAGACCAACCTGCCGAAGATGAAATAGACGAGAGGATCCATGGCGTGACTACTATGGACGAGTGTCTGGCCTCTATGGACAGGGTGGGTACCCTTCCGGCATACCTCAGGGAACCGATCATTAAGTTAGCGACCGAAAGCTTGGAGAAACAAGGTGATGGCGACGAAGATCCGCCCTTAGAAGCCAATCTGGATCTGGAAAAAATACAGATGGACGAAAAGTCTTTTGATGAAGATTTTGAAATGCATACGACGCTGAGTGACGAAGAATTGGAGAAACTGAAGGACAACTGGTCAGCCAAGGACGAGGAGACGATGAAAAGCACACTTTCCGCTTACCTTTTGGAAGATGGGCTGAATGAAGAAGACATGAAGAAGGTAGCTCTCGATAGCCATGACCTTGCAAAATCCTACCTCGGATTCAGAACGTGGTGGATAAACAACCGACTAGTCTTTCTGCGGCGACGATGCCTCCAAGGAAGGTGAGACTGTAGCAAATTTTTATCTTGATTTTAGTTTATGTAAAACTTCACATTCTGAAAATCTAACTCTTCACCCCAGAACCGCCTGTGCTGCCGTGTGGAGGAGACTCTTGTTCAGAGGACGCATATATTGCTGCCCAAGCTATAAAGGGGTTCCCAGAATTTTCCAGCGGGGAACGACAATTGCTTGCTTCTGTTGAGAACTTTTATTGGCTTATTAAACTTGACAAATAATTTATTCACTTTGTTACCTTCAATTTGTTACACCACTTGATGCGAGACATTGAGGATGTAAGTGCTGGTTTCATCCATAGGTAATGTACAAGAATAGTCAAGAATCATGAACAGCATAGTATAATTCATTCCATTTAGACTTTAAGAGGACCGTTAAACAATGATGAAATCAAACCGATCCAAATACTGTAATGGCCGACGACTGTCCATCTAGAGAATGGAATATCTAGCTGTCCCATCAAATGAACAATCCAAAATCTTTGAAATCTCATTTTTTAACTTTTGTATTTCACATTAACAGTATATATCCATATGAAACGCTTTAATTAATTTTATACAATTTACACGTTATATGAATACTCATGTATAGAAAATTTTATGAAAGTTGACCTAAATCATATGGGACCGTAATAGACCCTTTCGTTCTTCCCTGAAGGACTCTCAATTTCTTTTTAATACTTCGTTATGGGGATGCTCGTTTTATTCAGTTGAAAATTGACCTTTTTCTAGAATTCATGTTCTAGGTGTCCAAAAACAATTTTTTTTCCACTTATAAGTAGATAATGGCACGAAGTCCAACATTTTTAATCAACCCATTGCGGACGGGGGATGCAAAATACCTTGACTTTTCCTCATTGTAAAGCTATACATTTTTGTTCTACTGTGTTTTGAGACATGTCATATAGGCTCTATAGATGGTGCTGTTGACTAAAATTGTAGTTTAGGGTCCATATCAGATAATTATTTTCTTTATACGCGGTGTGATAGAAGTATTGCTGTTTTAGGGGAGGACAAAAGCAACTTTCGTATTTGTGCTGTCTTGAACGAATACGAAACGTAACCATCCACAAAGATAACATGAAGAGGAAGGAAACTTGTGATTTTGACTGAGTGCCACAGTAAAAGGCAGTTCTATTGGCACAGGGGCATTATATTCATTGGACATAGTTTGAGTCGCCTTCCTCTTCCCGTTCTGCCTGCACATCCTTCATCTGCGGTACTTTAGAACAAGGTCAGCAATTTGGTGTGTGCCATCGCTTATAAAGATAGTGTTTGCTAGAGACCGTGGATAGGTGCCATTCAAGGTTTTCCTCCTGGTGCTAGGAGAAAATGGTTGCGATCTTGGTTTTGGGTGTTTGCTGAAACCTATTAACTGAACTTATAGTAATTATGACTGCAATTGTCACCATGACTCACTCCTTACTCATAGAAAAAAGTGATCTAAAATCCCCGAACGTCATGTACGTCGTGACGCCCGTCGTCAGGCCAGAGCTCCTGCGTCATGTATGACATGACACCTGTCCGCAATGGGTTAATAAAATGGGACCAGTCTATTGCTTTTTATGATATATGGGTGTAGTTTTTGAGCAATTAAGGGGGCCATGTAAAAATCATGTACACAATCGATAAGACCTATTTATTGAGTTACTTAAGTTAAAAAGCATAAAGCTTCTTAATGACTAAAATATGGCTTAGTAAAAAACAAATCTTTAATATCTTATCTTACTATCTTTAATCAAATTATAATTTGAAATTACAAACTTTCACCAGCCATTTTATGCATTAAAATATAGAACCAAAGCTAAAATCATTAATTTTTGGTCTAACTCTTCAACTGCATAAACACCAGATTTTTCATATAATTACTACCATCCATAAGGGAAATGCTACATAAATGTTATAGCTTGCTTCCAAAATATAGATACTGTGGGCCATATTTTTCTACCGTGTCAATTTACTGTACAGCATAGCTACCGTTAACGCGCACTATCTAGGCCTATGACAGTAATCAAAAACATGTAGTGAGCCACTTGCAAGAGACGGCATATAACCAGAAAAAAAAATCTATAAATAAAATTGTCACTACCGTGAATCATAACAAAATCCTCTTTATTGATACTAAAATTATCCATTTCCTTTTAATCAATAATAATAATAATAATAAAAAAAAAAAAGATTGTCCACCTCCATAATCTGGCAGTAGCAAGCACTGTGCCGAATCCCGAATCCCCAAACATGTATTTTTATGATAAATCTCTTACAAAGCTTACATTAACTATCATGACGCCATCTGCATCGCTTAGGGTGACATTTCTATATCAGTAACACGGTAACTCCGTGCCCTGCTGCTGCTTTGATCACATCCTGCCAAAACCTATTACTACTACTTTGGCTACACTTTATTTCCTTCATAACTTTAGAAACCAGCATACGCGGATTTATCTAAGTGAAGTAATTGTATCACCACAAAGTTGGAAAATAAAGCTACCTGTTGTTAGCATGAGGAAGAACGTTCTGTATCACTTGTTAATGGCCTTTTTTCGCATTTGTTCTGTTGCTTCTAACTTAGCTTTAGATAACTTAGATCTCATTAGCTCAGTAAAATGCTTACTAATACTCGAAAAAAGAAAATAATAAACCAGGAAACAACCAAGAGACTAATGCTGACATAGCTGACATGATGACATTTTCAGCCAATCAGATCTCGGCTTTTTATTAATATTTTCCCATTCCTTTTTGATGATAAAAGAGAGAGAACGAAGATTTAAAGGACACTAATACAATGTTAATTACCTCTAAAATAATGTGATTGATGTCTCATTTTGTTGCGCGCCATCGTAATTTTTCAGATACGGCGATCGGCAATATAAGTGCCGAACTGTCATATATATTTATTGGTTTAAATAATAATTTGACTCTCTCTGATATAAGAAATAGATAGAACATAATTTGGAGGTGCATTTAAGCTCAGAAATCGTAAAGTATTCAGGAAGTGTGTTGGACTATAATTATCTACTATTTTTCAATTTCGACAATGTTAATGTTTGCACAACTTTTAAATTTTAGATAAACGCTTTTACGCTTTCATGAGACACATGTAAAAAAATAGAGGAATGGTGTCTCTTTGGCTGAATTGCAAGCTGTCTCGAGATAGGGCTGGAAAGAAGAAAAATGGAACTTTGCTGGTTCACCCGAAACGAGGACACGTTTGTGCAAGATGATGGTGTGCAGTTAGTGCTAAGAGATGTACCTTAATGTTTTTGAAAAATATGAATGCAGGATACAATGAAATTACCGACAATCAACACGGGTCAAATGCGATATATACATTC
>BOPN01007614.1:45000-56576 GCA_017312705.2 Penaeus japonicus | reverse complement strand
TTTTTTTTTTTTTTTTTTTTTTTTTTTCAGGATCGTGCATTTTTATTTTTTCTTGCACCTTTTTTCGCAATTGCTTTTCGAATAATATAACGAAAATCAGCGCATTTAACTGTAATCCGTTTCTTTATCAAAATTGGCTCTGACGTGTATTTTAAGCATTTTTGGGTTTGAGCATTTTTTTTTTTTCACCTTTTTTCTCGCAATTGCTTTTTCCTACTTTTTTGCTGTAATCCATTTCATTAGCAGAATGGCTCTAACGTGTATTTTAATCATTTTTCGGTATTTTCAGGATCATATCCATTACTGTCACTTTTTTAACCCCTTTTCTCTTAATTGTTTTTCCCTTTAATATAACGGAAATTAGCATTTAACGCATTTAAATGTAATCCGTTTCATTATCAGAATGGCTCTAACGTGCATTTTAATGAGTTTTGGGTATTTTCAGGATCGTATCTATTACTGTCTTTTTTTTTATTTATTTATTTTTTTTTTTTTTTTTTACCTTTTTTCTCTCAATTGCTTATTCTTTTCATATAACCGAAATCAGCGCATTTAACTGTAATCTTTTTCATTATCAGAATGGCTCTAACGTATATTTTAATCATTTTTGGGTATTTTCAGGATCGTATCTGTATCTTTTTGTTTTTTGCACCTTTTTTTCTCAATCTTTTTATCCTTTAATATAATGAAAGTCATTTAACTGTAATTAGTTTAACTGTAATTAGGTTCATTATTAGAATGACTGCAACGTATATTCTAAGCATTTTTGGTATTCTAAGGATCGTATATGTATTACTTGCATTTTTTTGCACCTCTTTTCTCTCAATTCCTTTTCCTTTAATATAACGAAAATCAGCGCATTTAACTGTAATCGTTTCATTATCAGAATGGCTCTAACGTGTATTTTAAGCATTTTGGGGTATTTTCAGGATCGTATATATTAATGTCATATTTTTTCCACTTTTTCTCTCTCAACTCCTTGTTCCTTGAATATAACGAAAATCAGCCCATTTAACTTTAATCCGTTTCTTTATCGGAATGGCTCAAAATTGTGTTTTAAGCATTTTTGGATATTTCAGGATCGTATGTATTATTTGATTTTTTTCTTTCACCTTTTTTCTCTCAATTCCTTTTTCTTTCAATGTAACGAAAATCAGCGGAATTAACAGTAATCTTTTTCATGATCAGAATTGCTCTAACGTGTATTTTAAGTATTTATGGGTATTTTCAGGATCGTATCTATTACTGTCTTTTTTTTTTTTTTTTTTTTTTTTTTTTTTTTTTTTAATATAACGAATATCCGTGGATTTAACTGTAATCCGTTTCATTATCAGAATGGCTCTAACGTGTATTTTAAGTATTTGGGGGTATTTTCAGGGTTGTATATATTACTTACATTTTTTTTTTCTTTGCACCTTTTTTCTCTCAATTGCTTTTTCCTTTAATATAACGAAAATCAGCTTATCTAACTGTAATTCGTTTAATTACCAAAATGGCTCTAACGTGTATTTTAATAATTTTTGGGTATTTTCAGGATCGTATATATTACTTTTTTCTTTTTTTTTCAAGTATTCTCTCTCAATTGCTTTTTTCTTTAATATAACGAAAACCAGTGCATATAACTTTCATCCGTTTCATTATCAGAATGGCTCTAACGTATATTTCAAGCATCTTTGGGTATTTTCAGGATCGTATATGTTACTTGCATTTTTATTTTATGTCAGCTTTATTCTCTCAATTCCTTTTTTCTCAAAAATGACGATAAATAGCGTATTTAGTTAAAATCCTTTTCACTGTCGGAATGGCTCTTACGTGTATTTTAAGCTTTTTTAGGTATTTTTATTGCACCTTTTTCTCTCAATTCCTTTTTTCTTTAACATAACGATAATCAGCGTATTTAACTGTAATCCCTTTCAGGATCAGAATGGCTCTAATGAGTATTTTAAGGATTTTGGGGTATTTTCACGATCTCAATTTCACGATTTCTCTCAATTCCTTTCTGCACTAATATGACTATAATCAGCGTATTTACCTATAATGGCTCTAACGTGTATTTTAAGCATTTCTGGGTATTTTCAGGATCGTATATATCACTTGCATTTTTCCCCCTTTTTTCTCTCCTTTTTTTTTTTTTTTTTTTTTTGTCTAATATATTAGCAATATTGTTTTTCATTATCAGAATGGTTCTAATTTATATCTTAATCATCTTTGGTATTTTTAGGATCGTTGTTTTTATCCCCCTTTTTCTCTCAATTCCTTTTTCTTCTAATATAACGACAATCAGCGTATTTAGCTATAATCAATTTCATTATCAGAATGGCTCTTATTTGTTTTTTAGTCATGTTTGGTGTTTTTAGGATCATTGTGTTTTTTTCTTATTTTTCTCTCAATTCCGTTTAGCTCTAACATAACGACAATCAGCGCATTTAGCTATAATCCTTTTCATTATCAGAATAGTTTTAATTTGTGTTTTTTTCATCTATGGTATTTTTAGGATCATATTTAGTAGTTGTACTTTATTTTTCTTTCCTTTTTTTCTCTCAATTCCTTTTTGATCTAATATAACGATAATCTGCGTATTTATCTATAATCCTTTTCATTATCAGAATGGTTCTAGTTTGTTTAAATTTTTTTTTAGACTTCCCCCTTTTTTCTTTCAATTCATTATCAGAATGGCTCTAATATGTATTTTAATCATTTTCGGGTATTTTCAGGATCGTATATATTACTTGCATTTTTTTGTACCTTTTTTCTCGATAATCAGCGTATTAAGCTATAATCCTTTCTATTATCAGAATGGTTTTGATTTGTATCTTTATCATATTTTGTATCTCTAGGATTGTATTTAGTAATTTATTTTTTTGTTTCCCTTTTTTTCTCTCAATTCCTTTTTGCTCTAATATAACGATAATTAGCGTATTTAGCTAAAATCCTTTTCATTATCAGAATGGATCTAAAGTACATTTTAATCATCTTTGGTATTTTTTGGATCGTTGTTTTTTGGGCACAAGAAGGTATTATTCTACCTTCTTAGCATAACGATTATTAAAGCATTCAAAATGCACAAGGCACTCAAAGGCAGAAGACATTTTGCTTAACCAATTAATTGCTAAGGCTATGATTACCAAAATCTTTGCATATTTGCACTTAATCTAAAGACTTTGTTGCAGAGGAAAAACAGAATATAATAGGTTTTAACATGCTAATCAGTGATCTTTCTGTCGACTCCCACAGTTTGTGCAGTTGTGAAGCCACTGACATTAGGATCAGACGCGTGTAACTTACTGTTACTTTCATCATCGCGAATCTGAAATGGTTGCATCAAGTAGGCGAATCTCATATATAAGCATCATTCTTTATAAACTTAAGTTTCTGTGTAGATACTCTGCATGTATATTCATGAAAATCAATGGCAATTTGTGGTTTTTCGAATCCAAATGAATGCTTACAATCTGAAGTTTTGGTAACTATAAAGTTATCTTACTAGTACAAACAGTTGTATTATATACCTATTTTATTTCAACTGGGGTTTACTCTGAATTAGATTTAGACATCCTAGACAATGAGGACACTGTAGAAGATAGTTTCCTTAAACCTTTGAATGTGAATGATCTAACAGATGAAGATTCTGGGGAAAATCAACCCTACGATATAAAAGCTGCTTGCACCAGCAGAAATTTGTTGACAAAGACAAACAGTAAAGTTCAAACACATAAAAGAACAAAAAGCAAAAGCAAATATTACTTTGCATTTGTCTCTGAGTGATGATTGAAACAAAAAGATGTAACAATAATAATGGAAAATATAATTTTGTTAAAAGGTAAATAAATGAACAAAGTGATTTATTTATATTCATCATGTAGTTCCAAAGAAATATGTTCCCGATAAGGAAGCTATTAGTTGCCTTCAAAATAAATTATAATTCACTACAAAACCCAATTTATTGTACCCGTATAAAACTAAAGTAATCATGATCCCCAGCCATATCACCAAAGATGTATATAGTAGCTTACAAGATTTCACGAAAATCTAATATAAATGTCTTTCTGCGAGAGGGTGTAATGCTGGAGGCAGGCCTGTTCCCATACCAGCAGGACACCAGGGTACCAGGGCAATTCATAGAGTGTAAACCACAGAACAAGTTAATATGGAGTCTATACACAAAATATCAGCATATTCAATGGATAATATACCTTACAATACAGTAAAAGAGCAAAATGGTACATTTCACACACACACACAAAAACACCATAATTTCCAAGAGAAAGTATATAATGCTAACAGTGCATACAACCCATCGCACAGCACAAACTAAGGCTTAAAACAGTACCTATATGAGGTCCAGGTATTTTGAACTCTCAGTCTTGTATTCTTCTATAGGAAATATTTTTTTCTTATTATTTCAAATATCATCATTAATATCTCTTTTATTCAGTAGGGGTGCAATTGATATAAACTTCTGTATACTTCTGCCTACTGTAAAGTATAAATGTAAATATTTGATTTTCTTATTTTTTTCACCTACTCTAAGCTGAGTGTCCAGAGCTTAGACTGGTTCCTTACTTGTTGATAAAACACCTGGGTGTATTTTTAATGGATATCTCATATCATCAATATGTATTATTTACTGAAAACAATAATGTCGTTACACTTTATACAATTTAAATAGGAGGAGATTAGAGATCTATATTTACAATAACAAATACATAACATTTTTTCAAAATATAACCTACCTTGAAATGTTGAACTTCACAGAGCCCTCGACAATATGCAACATGAAAAAGTCCTATCGATTCAATTCATTGCAGATGGGGTCAATACATTGATGCCATAAGAGTTTCTGACTATATATGAGGCATGTAAGGTGCCAATACCAGTTTGGTTGTTTTGTTGAGTGTCACTAGGAGTGAGGAGGAAGAGTGTATATAGTTTTTTTTTTTTTTTACTTATTTATTTATTTTTACAATAAAGAAAATGTTTCACCAACTTCGTACTTCTTCTAACCATATATTTTTTACAGTGATACTACACTGAGTGTACAGCATTTATTCCTCCTTTAGGGAGACAAAAAGTCTAAACTACAGGAATTACTTGTCTAAACAATGCCATAGCCCTACCGGTACCCATTATAAGTTTCCAAAAGGGACAATAGAAAAAATGGAGATTTTCACTGCTCTTATGTATATATGAGAAGGAGTTGGGAACCAAACCTACCAAATGACAACCCCACGTCCCCAGTGAGTTAGGAGTACTTTTCTTTCTTTATCATCTATAGATGAGCTAAACGTCCCAGAATATATATTTTTTCCAATTGATGGCTCTTTTCCAGACAATACGAAAATGCATCAATCATGCATGGGAGAGATCCACAGTAATAGCAACGAAACTAACCTGCCAGGGATCCATCGTACTAGTCAAAAGTTGATTTTATATTAAGCCAGGGAGGTTGGAAGGCCCTCCCCCACAAGCAGGGTTGTTGAGGGTACAACCCCCTGACAATTACGCAAATACATAATTTTTGCCCAAAATAACATTACTAGTTACGAATATTAACTGAATTCACCCGAAATTTCCCTGACTTTCTCCATGCTCTCCCAAGCTATCGCGTCTAGTATCATCGCTATTGTTGGGTAGCACTAACACAACCAGAAATGCACACAGCAGACATCACAAGGAATCCATCCATACCAATTTTGGAGAGTTTAATGATGCAGACCTATCATAATTATTTTCGTTGTTACTACAATCAGCAACAATTATGTATCTACATGGTGCTTTAAGCAATGGTCACCCAAAAACTAATACACCAAATACAATCCACCAATACAGTGCTTCTGCAATGTTCAAAAGATGTAAAAGTCCTTATATCTCAAATTTTCCAAGTTTTGCCTTTATGTCCACATTGAACATGGATAGCTTAATCAAGTAAGACTTGCCACCAGAACTGCTAATTCTTTCCAAAAGGATCCTTTGGTTTTCTTGATACTGTATTTGTTCTTAAATGCTTTGCAGTGTTAAAGTATCAACTGCAAGAAATAGCTGGTAAAAATGGTATCACTAATGTACTATGCTCAATAAACAGGATTTTTGTATAAATCAACGATATCATGCTCATTTGTGCTATATACACCATGTCGCGCGAATGTATAAATACAACTTGATAAAAAGTACGATTATATCCCATGGTTTAACACACATTTTTGATATATTAAAATTATACCAATCTCTAATAAGAATAGTAAAACGTCCCTATCTGCCTTTTGTAAATATAATTATGAATATAATTACACTGTATATGCAATAATCATTTGATTCGAAAGACGAATCAACGTGGGAAAAAAATAGTTTCACATAAAATAAGGATGTGTATGATGTTTTCTGTCAATCCAATACTATAGAAAATGAATAAATTAGAAAGTAGACAAAAGTAGCTTGATATCTATTAAGATCAGAGATAAATTCGTTGTTCTCTCAAAACAACTTTTTTAACATTCACAGCCTACTACTCTTGCCATTTTACAAAACAGATCTTAAACCCATATACATATGTGCAAAAGTACAAGGCGAATTTTGATTAAGATGCCAGGTGAAGTTGATGGAATTATTTTTTGATAATGGTATTTTTAACCTTTTTCGGAGTGATAGGTGATTCACATACCAATCTATTACTGCTGGATTTCATTTCGTGTCAAAATTAAGGGGAAGGCAGATGATGGTCCATTTAGACCTGGCAGAACCTGCCCTCCCCACCATCTGCGACCCCGTAATTGATCACAGAGAGGGACCTATAACTGATGTCTTGTATTCCTTAGTAATGTAAGCCCAACATTTAATTACAAAGGAAAAAAATAGATGAAGTGCTTATTATCCCAATGGCGTGTGTTTTAATTGCTAGCCATGTAGAAGGAAGTTTCACTTCAAAAATAGTTTTGTTTTACATACAATTTCTGTCAAATACTGACAGATGTCATTCAATACAAATATGGCCGATGTATTTGTTATTTTGATCAAATCAAATTCTATGCAGTAGTAAATATGGTGAAGCAACTATAATTTCAAAGCCTGACATATTTCCTACGTCGATTTACCAAAGTAATTTCCATAATCTGTGCGTTTTTATGTAAATAAGATTATCATTCAGATCCGTTATCGAGATATCGAAAAGGCAGTCTTATCTATACACATTTGTTGCGAAACACATTTATTTACACGGATGGTCAAGTGAAACATCAAATTGATTATATATGACACCCAAACAAATTGTGTAGCAGCTGCCAACAGACCTAATAAAGTCCAGGAGCTGAATGTGGTTCTTACCATCAAATCAAATTGGTTTGAAGTGCTTATTTAACTAAAGAAACTACTCCAAACGAACGATAGAACAGCATAAAAGTACCATGCTTGAATCTGCATAAAAAAAACAATACTTACAAGACGCAAGTCACACCCAAACTCACACCTGACTTTAAAGTTAATTGATGAACGCCGAGCTGTTCAAAGCAACAATCAAAATATCTTGTCTAAACCGGAAAATAAAGAGGCATACGCGCAACAAGAATGGTTATATCGAAGCCAAATGTAAAGAAACTGAAATCAGTGACATTAATAATTAACCTCATGATTTCTTCAGAACTGTTAAAGAAAACGACACGACTTTCAGTGAAAAGAGATACACGAGGCAAAATCATGACAGGATCAAAAGATCTCAAGTGTAGATTGAGAGAATACAGCAAAACTCTGTTCAAAAGAACGAACGCGTGGGAGCTCCAGTCAGTAATAGCATCAACTCTCAAAATGATGAACCAAATATTCTATTATCAGAATAGAGAAAACAATCACGAAAATGAGAAGTGGCAAATTAGCAACCAGTAGGAATCGACAAGATACCAGTATAACTCAAAGAAAAGTAGGTTTGTTGGCAGCAAATACTCCACATCAGGGGTGGATCCAAGAATTTTGGAGGGGGGGGGGTGCCCATTACTGGTTATGTGCTATGTACACCTGTTAAAAGGCACCGTCAGTTTTTCACACTCTTTTGATGTATATATCCCGATTAAAAATCGTTGGTGGCCGAGAGACTGGATGATCCGCGCCTGGCATGATCTGGCAAACAATTTAATGAATTCCAAGAGAATGTAAACATTATCGCTTTATTTCACATACCAGCATGATCATGCTATGCAAGACTATAACAATAATTCCGTAAACCAAATTACTAATATCAGTTGGCATATCAATAAAGTTGTTGAAAAGAATAGAAAACTCATCTTGTTTGCTCACAGATTAATTGAAAGTGTTCGACTGTATTGTTCATAAAATCATGAAATAAAACATATGCAACTGAATAAAGGCAATCCGATAAACTATGCTGCGAACACTACGCGTCAAATCTTGCAAGCAAATCGGAAGGTATGGCCTAAGTTGACAATCACAATAACATAACGATAACACGATTCTGCTGGAAATTACAGAAAATATACAAGGCTTGATTGAAATACGGCATGTCGAAAGTGAGGTTGGTCTGGTTCTTAATGTGGAAAACAAAAATGATGCTTACAGGTTCCGATAAGTACCACTCAATCACGGTAAATAATAACCCAAATGAACAGCAGGCTAAAGGCTTCTTTTGTAGAGTACGAACCAGGAACGCGTTCTATGTTTCTGAAGACTGAAAGAGGTTGGCCTAATGACGTCATTACTCTCCATAGACGCTGATTGGTTAGTGAGTGCGCTGCCAAACGTAGGGCGAATTGTGGGAAAAAGTATCGTAGATATCATTTCAAATTACACGCTCCCGAAACAATACAGAGGATCCACCACACACGTATCATACGATGGCATCCTCATCGAGAGCAATAGGGATCACGGCTGTAGCTCTGCAGGTCTCCCGAAAAGATGAGAGCAATGAAGTTATGGAAGAGATTGTGCAACCAACTGCAATGTGTGTTGATGTGTATGACGGCTTATGCCTTTGAATAAGGTGGGTTTCCTATTGGTTTGAAGGAAAACTTCTAGCAAAGGCCAACCAACTTCCTTCCTAGTTTTTGTAAACAGTAGTGCAAATCTTTCCATACTTTAGATTTATTTACTATGTGTGCATGGGAAATAAGTTAGACAAATAACAACTACAGTGTAATTGTTGCATTTAAACTTAAATTAGATATTTGGAGAAGGCAGTGTTCATGCTAATCAACTGCGTCAACTTTTTCATAAAACAAATAAGGAAATTTTCTCCAAGATACCATGAGATGCAAAATCTAGGAGCTGAATTCATTTTTAAAGTTCTGTAGGGTCTAGAATTTGTATTTGTCAATCTCTTTAATGTTTATGTTTTTTTTTCTTTCTTTTTTTATACATGATGTAAAAGTAATAGTAAATGACTATTATTTAAAGTATTTAACCACAGATTACAATCCTTTTCTGGAAATTCTGTTATCATTTTGATTGTACAGTATTTGTATTTTAAGATTAGAAAGTGAAATATATTCATGTAGTATTCATTTACATTTTATAGTAAACATATTTTCTTAGGAAAAAAAAAGGCTTTGCTTAGATATACTTTTTTTCTTCTTCATGCAGGGAAGATCATCCGCAACAGGAAGGTTTCATGGAAATTCTGGAGCAAAAAAGTGACTGACTTTTTCAACCACCTAGGAGTTACTAAAAGTTCTTTTGATATGATTATCAAGGATATCGAAGGGGTATATGGGTCCAGACCTTCACGTACCAGCCTCAATTTAGGACCAAAGAAGGCCTTGTATATGACACTTTGGTACTTAGGAACTCCTGTTTCACACAGAGAGATATCAGAATTATTTACAGTATCAAAATGAATTACATTTGATTGTGTGCAAAAAATAATAGAAGTGCTGTGCTCTCTTGGCAGAAAGTATATTAGATGGCCAACACACAAGGAAGCAGTGGAAAGGGAAAGAGACTTTTAGCATTTAGCTGGCCTGCCAGGGGTAATTGGTGCTGTGGATGGTTGCTGTATGTATTAATTAAAGCCCCAGAAGCTGTACAATCTGACCTGGACAGAACAATGAAGCACAGTGCAAATATAATGGCAGTGTGTGTGTGTGTTTTGAAATGTTATATATATAGTATATGTTTTTTACTCAAATGAGTATATGTGACCTATAACTTTTTTTGTTTATTTAGCAACTTTGTCACAATAAAAGTATTTCCAATTACTTTAAATATCAGTTTAGCTTATCCTCACCTGTCCAGGACAATAAGGCAACAAATACTTATTGCATATTTAATAAAACAAAGAGTTTATTTCGTCCTAATACATTAAATTGTTGATTTATAAACTTAAATATATTCAAATTCTCATACACTGCAGCACTAAAAATAATAGATTTGTTATTATATAATATTTTCACAGAATCTAACTGAAAGATCTACAAACTTGAAAATAGATATATAAAACATTAATATAAACATAAAATTAATACACTAGTCTCCTCTTGTGGAGGTGACAGCAACAAAAACTTTTGTTTTAAACACAAAAACAAACACACACACACATGCACACACACGCATGCATGCACGCACACACACACGCATGCATGCACGCACACACGCATGCATGCACGCACACACACACACACTCTCACTCACATGCATATATATATATATATATATATATATATATATATATATATATATATATATATATATATATATATATGTTCTGTATTCTTAATCTATTCAAAATTTTGCCTCATTTCCTGATGCATTTGTCTCATTTTGGAGACAAGCTGTTCTCTTCCAGTTAGCCGTCTCCATGATCTTGTGGTACCTTGTATCGATCTTTCTTGTTGAACTTCTTGCAATAGACAAAGCTTTAGATTTCGCCCTATCGACGACCCACGATAGAATAGTCATATTTTCAGACTCGTTAAGTTCACTTAAAGCTATTAAATCCTTAGAAACCACCAAAAATGAAATACAGGGTAATATCATTCGTAAATTACATAGTGCCAATAAATCAATCAAGCTGATATGGGTACCTGGACACTCGGGTATCCATGGCAATGAACAGGCTGACAAATTAGCCGGGTCGACTGGGTGATCTGGAGCCTGGCATTGTCTGTACAGATCTCAGGTGTTTTGTCTCTTTTATAAAAGCAAAAATCCATCTCCTGTGGCAAAGTGAGTGGACCGACCTCACAATAAACAACAAAAACAAAAAAGAAATAAAAATGTGGGACACAGCCCACAGAAAAAAAACCAGAAGGGAGGAGGTGGTGTTGGCCCGAATAAGGGTCAATGCTGACACACCTCACTCCCTATATAGAGGAAAATTTCCCTCCACAATGTGACCATTGCAACAACCACTTAACAATGGCGCACATAATAATATCATGTAATAAATATAATCACCAAAGACAAGCCATAAAAAATTACCTACAAATAAAAAATATAGAATACATTAAAAATTTATTGTCAAACAATGAAAAAATAATTCAAAAAGTAATCACTTTTCTAAAGGAGACAAAACTTTATGACCTTCTATAGATTGATAAGATAAAATGGAACCATTGGCTTAATGACCTTGGCATGTGCCG
>BOPN01007614.1:0-2500 GCA_017312705.2 Penaeus japonicus | reverse complement strand
GTACTAATTTTCCCTGCCTCTTTTGATGCTTCATCTCATAACGCCTCTTCTTTGTATCTGCACTCCAAATATCATCATCATATTGAACCCTATTTAGTTTTTCAGAATGTTCCTCTTCTATGAAGGCTTCAAATACTTCATCTTCTACAACTGGTTCATTTATTTCACTCAATATAATAGGTATTTTCTTTGTTTCCAATACTTGAGAGTCACTGTCCTCTTTATCATCTATACCATCAGAAATGTGTCTATCATATGCATCCTCTGATTTCACACAATATTTTCTATCCACTCTTGCAACTGCTTCTTCCCAAAAACCTTGACACGAATCTAGCTCAGCTTTAATCAACTGCAACTGCTGCTTAACATCCTCATATGGTGGTAGATTATCTAAGTCATCCTTTTGTAATTTGTTTACACAGGTTGCTTCATTATCCTCAGTATGAAATTTGTTTTCTAAATCCTGCACTTTATACAAAAAAGCATGCATATGTAAACTTAAACTATGAAGAGCAAGATACACACAATTTTTTTTCTTTTCTAAAGTCTGTGGTTTCTCTTCCTCATTTCTATTCTGAAGCCAGTATACCCTGGTATATTCGAAATGATTAGTTAGGTCCTTGACAGCTTTTTTTAGTTGCATTAATTGATCAACTGAAACAAGTTCTTCCTCAAGAATCTCTATCATCTGTGTAGGATTCCCAACAATCAATATCAATTCAGTCAAAACTGTTGAAGTCTGAAGCTTTGCCAAATTTGCTCCTTTCTGGAAAAAAAAGAGGAATATTAGTGGCAACTCAATCACTGCAGAGTATTGTTAAATTAGGTATGTATTAAGAATACAAAGATGAACATCACTATTTTTGTTTTATTAGAAAGACTTCAGAAATAAATCTACTTGAATATACTTTAAAAAAGTGATTAATGGAAGTGTGGACAGGGTATAGATTTGCTTGCCCAGTCTCTAGGATGGGTTTTATTTCAGAGCCAGGCAGCTTCACGCAGCATGCCTTGACTTTCCCACTCTCTTTCAAGCACTCATTGTAATGCTAGAACCATTTTTGTGTTTTAATTGTTGTGTATTTTACTGTCTGTCATATATCTGTCATATCAATGCCGCAGTTGACTAAAATTGTAGTATAGGGTCCAAATCAGCTCATTATTTTTTTTGTATTCTTGTACTCTCATGAACTAATATGAAACATATAACCATACACGATGAAGATAACATGGAGAGGTAGAGAAGAGGAAAGAAACCTGTGCTTATGACTGTGAGTGCCACTACAAGGCATCCTTACTGGCACAGGGGGACATTGTAGAAATTAGGTATGGTTTGAGTCACTTTCCTCTTCTCGTTATGCCTCGACATCCTTCATCAGTGGTACTTTAGAGCAAGAAGTCAGCAACTTGCTGTGTGCCATCGCTCAATAAAAATAGTGCTTACCAGAAACCGTGGATGAGTGCCATTCAAGACTCTCTCCTAGAAGAAAGTGGTGCCGTTGAGGTTTTAAATGTTAGGTGACACCTATTTTGCTTATTATTATGGCAATTTTAGTAATTATGACTGCCATTGTCATTATCACACACTCATCACTCATAGCACAATAAAATAACACAGTGATCCAAAATCCCTGAATGTCATGTATGTCAGGCCAAAGCTCCTGTATCATGTATGTCATGACTGAGCATTGCTAGTTTAAGATATCCATCCCTTTTCCTATCTATACTAAAAGGAGAATCAAAATAAACTTAGAAACTGCATATTCAAAGATAAATAAAAAATTTATTTATAGATACACCCCTTGCCCACACTCTGTTCGGCAACAGTTTGCGACGAACTAGGAATGAAAGTCTGGAGCCACAAATCAAAGGATACAATTCACGAGGACAGCCTATGGTTGTCAAGTTCAAGGCGACAACTCCACAAAAGATCAGAGAGAATACTCCATTGAGACGTCAGACTCCGTCACATCTGACGACACCATTACGTGTGCTTCCGATCTGGATACCCCTGCTGTGAAGGGGGACACCGAGATAACCATTTTCGAGTAGTGCGATGGCTCCCTATTTAGGCATTCCACAGTGGAATATCAACAGCTTTATTTCTAAAAATGTCTTCATTCACACAACTGTATGATAGAGGGACATGGACATTGTTATAGTCCAAGAGACTGGCATTGCAAACTGGAATGGCAAGCGGACTTGGTCCACTTCTAAGGATGCCATTGCTCTCCTCAACGTTCATGAGCCAACGTGCACCAGTGGTAGGGCTTTACATATGACCACTGCCACAGTCAGTTGATCGACCTTTTTAATAACCATTTAGGGATCACCATTACCCTCTCGGCACTGGACTGGCCTTGAAGCACAGCTCATTCCCCGATGGACAGTGGAAAATGCAGTGGCTCATATGTATGAATATGTATGCATATGTATGCATATGTATGCATATGTATGCATATGTATATATATATATATATATATATACTGTACACATATA
>BOPN01007613.1:52500-56577 GCA_017312705.2 Penaeus japonicus | reverse complement strand
TTTTTGCCTTATATGGACGTGATGATTTTTTTTTTTTTTTCGAGGAAGCTGCGGCTTTTGGTTTTGAAAGGAACGGCTTGTTCATCACCATTTACGGCCATATATTTATTTTTTACTTTTCTTTTATTTACAAACTCTTCAAACACAAGAAAGAAGAAAGAAGAAGAAAGAAGAATATGAAAGAAAGATATTAACATTCGCGCGTGTGCATAAACCTTGAAGGACTCGACATGAGATCAATAACGTGATTAACGATACACTAATAACTATTACTTTTAGGCAAGTGTCCTGCTTGTTCTTCACTGCACCGTACGAGTACCGTGTCACTGTAACTTCACTGGTAACTTGATAATCGATACTGAGATGAATAAAGGATTGCTTTAATCATCAAAGTCATTAAAAAAAGGTGTTCCATCTCTTCCATAGATTACGGAAGAATGGGATATTAGAAAGAGGAAGCACAGGCTTATATGTAGTACGTATCCATTCCCATTACAGATGAAGGATAAAATTAAACTTATGCAAATTATATGCCAAGGGAGTGGGGGCAAAAAAAGACAAAACAGGAAGCGAATGAGGGAATCAAAGAAAGAGAGAGAAATAAAACGGATAAGATTGGCAGGAGGAAATAGACAGGAGGAAGAGAGAGATAGATTGATAGATTGATAGATAGATAGACAGTTGGAGAAAGAGATTGACAGGCAGAGAGATAGGTCGATAGACAGGTGGGTAGATGGATTGATGGATAGATGGATAGTTAGACAAAAGGATAGGTCGATAGATAGGTAATTCGATAGATGGGTAGATATATAAGTAGGGAGGTAAATAGAGTACTTGACAAATAGATAGAGAAAATGAGTGTCTTGACGTATGCAACACACACACATACACTCAGATAAACAGTCTTTAAACAAAAATAAGCAACTACGAATGAATACAAACACACACACATAACATATCACCCCCCCCCCCCTTCACAGACACACAAACATATACAAGTCCTATCCCCCACCTCATACACACAAACTTACACAAGCACAGACAAACATGCGCGCGCGCACACACACACACACACACACACACACACACACACACACACACACACACACACACACACACACACACACACACACATATACACACACTAACCCCCCCCCCCCATACACATACACTAACACCCCCACCCCCACCACACACACAAACACCAACACATATACCCCTTTCCCCTCTCCCTCCAGATACACAAACAGCCCCCCACCCCCTCCCCTCCCCTAAGCCCTGACGGAGACCTAAGCACTGATCGGGACAGAATTTACGCCGAGCCTGTTCTTTCCTCATCCCTTTGCCTAATCTCGTTGGCGCAGATAATTCGCACATCCCCGCCCTCTGTCTTGCGAGCCGTAACGTTAGTCTCGGCTATAATGAAACACGAAATAAGGACAATAAACCTTACCGTGAGAGTAAACAGAGTTCAATTTGCCCCTCGTGTTATATCATCTTGTGGGAACATCTCTCCCCCTCCCCCTCCCCTTCCCCCCTTTCCTTCGTTCTCTTCTTCTCTCCTGATTCTCTCTTTCTGTCTATCTCTTCTTCTCTTGTCTGTTTGTCTGTCTGTCTGTCTCTCTGTCTCTCTCTGTTTTATTTTCTCTCTCTCTCTCGCTCTCTCTCTCTCTGTCTCTCTCTGTCTCTCTCTCTCTCTCTCTCTCTCTCTCTCTCTCTCTCTCTCTCTCCCTCTCTCTCTCTCTCTCTCTCTCTCTCTCTTTCTTTCTCCCTTTCTCCCGAGGACCCTTACACATCCATTCCAATAACTGTTGTGCACCTCCTATCCTTCGGTAATACTAACATAATTTCTACTCTCTTATACCCGGATCTATGAGCCTAGCATAACATTACTCAGGGGAGGAAGGGAAAAAGAGGGAAAGAGAGAGAGGGAAAGAGAGGGAGAGAGAGAGAGAGAGAGAGAGAGAGAGAGAGAGAGAGAGAGAGAGAGAGAGGGAAAGAGAGGGAGAGAGATTAAGAAAACAAGAGAGAGGCAATTAAAGACGGCACACTCCAAATTAAAATGAACACTGGTTTGTGAGTGTGTGTGTGTGTGTGTGTGTGTGTGTGTGTGTGTGTGTGTGTGTGTGTGTGTGTGTGTGTGTGTGTGTGTGTGTGTGCATATGTATGTACATGTATCAGGTTCTCACAACGAGTGCCCTTTAAGACACGGCTGTGTGCGACGATTACAAAATGATGTAAATCACCCAAAGCAATTTTTCCCCTTAACCCTCTATGTATGTCTTCGGCGGATCTCCAAGATGGCGAGGCTCGAAAATCATATAAATTATAACCATTCTTCACTGCCTTCTGTCCTTTTCTCCCCCTTTTCTTTCCCCACCTCTTTTCTTCATCTTTCACTCCTCCCCCTTCTCTTACCCTTTAACTCCCCCACACTCCTTCTCCTCCCCTTTCCCTTCCTCCTTCTCCTTCCCCTTTCCCTTCTCCTCTCCTTTCACTCTCCCTTACCTGTTTACTCTTACCTTTTCGCTCCCCTTCTTCTCTCTTCTATCTGCCCCCACCCTTCCCCTCCCCTTTTACTCCACCTTTTCCCTTCTCCTCCTCTCTATCTTCATTCTTTTCACCCCCACCCCCATCTGCTCCCTCTTCTTTTTCTATTTTCCAACTCTTCTTCTCCTTTCCCTCGCCCCTTTTCTCCTCTCGTCTCCTTGGCATTTCTCCCTTTATTCTCCTCCTCTTCCTATTATTTCACCTCTTTTCTTTTCTTATCCGTCTCCCCTTCTCCATTTCCTTCCCCCTCCTTTCTTTTCCCCTTCTTTTTTTCTTTCCCTTATCTTTCTACCTCTCTTCTTCTTTTTTCCTGATCTCCCTTCCCCAGTTCCCCTTCTTCTTTCCCCTCCCCCTCCCCCTCCCTTGATCTCTCCACTCCCCCTTTTTCTTCTCCTCCCCACCTCTTCTGCTTCTTCTTTCCCCTTCCCCTTCCCTTTTCTCTTCCCCCCTCCCCCCCCTTCTTCACCCCCCTTCCATTTCTTCTTCTTGACCCCTTCTCCTCGTCCCCCCCTCTTCCCTTTTTCTCCCCCTACCCCTCCTCCTCCCCCACCCCCCCTCCTCCTCCCCCCACACCTACCCTCCCACCCTCCCCACACCTACCCTCCCACCCTCCCACTCCTCCCACCCCCCACCCCGACCTCCCCTTTCTTCCCAATCCGATTAGAGCGAGGATACTTTCGCTCCCGAATCCCTTCTATCGAGGTCGCAGCATCATCGCCGCGTCGGGATGAACGTCAGCATCTCTGACCTTGACGCTAATGACCGCGGTGACTGCGATGAAGGCGTTGGTCGTGAAGGCGGAAGGTTTGTGATTGCATAACCGGGTCCGTTCCTGATGTAAAAGGAGGCGCGAGGCAATGCTGTTTAAAATCGGTTTTCTTTGTTCCTTTCGCCCTCTTTCCTCATTTTGGTTCATTCGCGTTCTTCCTTCTTTTTTTTTCATTCTCTTACCTCACTTATTTTGGTTCATTCGGGTTCTTCCTTCTTTTTTTTTTCCTTCTCTTACCTCATTTATTTTGGTTCATTTGCGTTCTTCCTTTTTTTTTCATTCTCTTTCCTCACTCACTTTGTTCATTCTCGTTCTTCTTTCATTCGTCCTCTTTCCTCTCTCACTTCTTCCTATATCTACTTCCCTCCCTTCCTCCACCCACTTCCCTCCTTTTAATCCCTCTTCCTTCCTTCCTTCCCTTTTTCTATTCTCTTTCCTCTCTCTTATCTTCCATCTCTACCCTCCCTTTTAACTCTCACCCTTCTTCCTTCTTCTCTTCATATTCTCCCTTCTTCCCAACCCATCCTCATTCTACCCTCCCCCATTCCCTGTCCCTCCCCCTATTACCTGTCTCCCTCCCTCCTCCCCTCCCCCATTCCCTACCTCCCCCCTGTACCCTATCTCCCTCCATCTCCCCCCCCCCTTCTCCATTCTAGTTTCACTCCCTAATCAGTAAAATTTAAAAGTCGCTTTTGTGAACAGAATCCAAGCATTACCTGAAGGATTTTCGGTTAAAAGAAAAAGAAAAAGAAAAAGAA
>BOPN01007613.1:30000-45000 GCA_017312705.2 Penaeus japonicus | reverse complement strand
GAAAAGAAAGACGAAGATAAAGAAAGATAGAAAGAGTGATTTGTAGAATAAGGGAACGCTTGATAACGAAAAGTTTATAGTTTGTGTATTTTGGGGTGTATTTGTGTGTATTTTTTTTTTTTTTTTAAGGGGGGGGAGGGGTTATGTATTTGTATGTTTATGTGTGCGTTTATGTGTGTGTGTGTCTGTGTGTGTGTGTGTGTGTGTGTGTGTGTGTGTGTGTGTGTGTGTGTGTGTGTGTGTGTATGTATGTGCGCCCCTCTATGTGAGATAGAGTGTGTGTATATGTGCTTATATCTATCTATATCCATGAAAGCTTTTTTGTATGTGTTCAGCCAATCTATATGCATATGAATGCAATTTTTTTTTTCACCCTCCCCTCCCCACCCACAAAATGATAACAACAATAATAAATATACAAACAAACACACACCATACCACCAACAACAACAAAAAGAAGAAGAAAAATATTAAAAAGAAAAGAAAAAAAAGAAAGTCTCGTATTAAAGAGATACACAAAAAAGAAAGAAAGGAAAAAAAAAAAAGATAGAGAGAAAAAAAGCAAAGTTCAAATCTTCGAGCGATAAAGGCTCTGTTTTACAAGCCCTGGATGGGGGATAGATTGGGACTTGTAATATCCCTAACCGTGGCGTTTTCTCTTGGGGTTTACGACACAGCATTTACATGATCCCCTCGCCCCCCACCCCCCTCGCCCCCTATCCCCCCTCGCCCCCAACCACCCCTCCTCGCTCTCTACTTCCCCTTCCTCTCACCCCTCCACCTCGACCCCCATGATCTCCACACCCCTTCCTTCCCTCCCCCTCGACCCCCACTCACCCAACTCTTTCTCTCTATCTCTCCCCCCCCCCCTCAGCAATCCCCCTTTCCTTTCTCCCTATATTCCTGTTGACCTGGCATCTCCCCCTTCCCCCCTCTCCTGTCTATTCCCATTCCTTATCTCCCTTTCTCTTCCTTGTTATCTCTCTCTTTCCTTCTCTTTTTTTTTTTTTTTTTCTTTTCGTCTGTTTCTTTCTCTCTCTCCTTCTAACTCTCTATATCTCCCTGACTTTCTCTCTCTTACTCGCTATCTCTCCTTTACTCTTTTTCTCTCCCTAACTTTCTCCCTTTCTCTTTACCACTCTCTCTCTCTCTCTCTCTCTCTCTCTCTCTCTCTCTCTCTCTCTCTCTCTCTCTCTCTCTCTCTCTCTCTCTCTCTTCATCCGTGATCCCTCAGCCTCTTCTTATTCCCTTTCGACCTCATCTCTTCAATCCACACTAAAAAAGGAAGGGGTAGAGAGTGGAGAAGGGGGTGGGAGTAGAGGGAGTGTAGAAAGGGGTAGAGGAGGGAGAAGATGAAGGGTTACAATTGAGGGAAAGGGAGGGGGGGGAGTGTTTGAGAGGGAGAAGGGGGAGATGAGTTAGAGGAGAAGGGGGGCGTGGAGAGAGGTGAGAGGGGACTTAACGAGAGAAGAGAAGGGAAATGTGAGAGGAAGGGAGAAGAGAGGAAAGGGAAGGAAGAGAGGAAAGGGGTGGGGAGAGGGAGAGGAAGGGAGGAGAAAAGAGGAAAGGGGAAGGGGGAAGATAGGAAAGAGGAGGGGAGAAGATAGGAAAGGGGAGAGAGAAAAAAGAGAGGAGAGAGGAGGGAGGAAGAGAGGTTAAAAGTAAAGGAGAGGGAATAGAAGAGATAAGAGGGTAAAGAAAAGAGAGAAGGGGAAAGCAACAAAGAGACAAATAAGACAAGAGGAGAATATAAGTGAAAGGCAAAGAGAGAAGAAAAAACGAGAAGAGATAAACAAGAAAAGTGGAAGATAAGAGATATACAGACAAGCGACACTCGGGTTGCGGGCTGAGCAGGGGAAGTAGGGGTAGGGGGAGTGGGAGGGGGAAAGGGGGGAATAGAAGGCATCTCAAGGGTTAAGAACAGAGTCTCTCCGACGAGCCGAGAAATATCGTCCTACGCCAGACTCCCCCCTCCGACTGCGAGCGGTCCACCGAAGAGATAGCGAGCTGTCCGTTCTCGGGGGAATATTCCCACCCAGGAGATTGGCACTATTCATTTTCCCCGACAGTGCCACTCGGGGCGGAGGGGTTAGGGGTGGGGGTGGGGTCAGAGGGAAGGGGAAGGCTGGGGTGGGGGTGGGGTGAAGGAGGGAGGGAGGTTGGGAAAGAGGGTGGGAGGGAGAAAGGATGGGAGGGGAAGGCTGGGGTGGGGGTGGGGGAAGGAGGGAGGAGGTTGGGAAAGAGGGTGAGAAGGGGAGAGAGGAGGGGAGGGCCGGGGGTGAAGGGAGGGAGAGAGGGAGGTTAGAGGAGGGGGTGGATGAGGAGGGATTAGGAAGGAGGGAAGTAGGGAGGGTAGGAGGGTAGGGCTAAGGGGAAGTGTGGAGGGTGGTAGGGTGGGTGGATGAGGGAGGAGGGACGAGGTAGGAAAAGGAGGGGGAAAGAGGGGAGGGAGGGAGGGAGGGAGGAAGAGGGGGAGGGAGGGAGGGAGGGAGGGCATAAGGTAGGAAGGAAAGGAAAGAAGGAGGGAGGGAGGGTATGAGGAAGGAAGGAAGGGAAAGAAAGAGGGAGGTAAGACGAGGTGGACGAGGAGAAAGAAAGAAAGATAGGGAGGGAGGGAAGGAGGGAAGGGAGGGTGAGGGAGTAAGTAGAGGGAGAGTAGAGGAGGAGGGGTAAGGAGGGGGGGGGGAGCAAGGATAGAGAGGTGAACGGGATAGGGAAAAGCTGGGGGAAAAGGGCAAAAAATAGGATGGGGGGTGGGGGTGGGGGGAATGACACGGGGGCAGGGACGGAACAACTTAATGCCAGAGGAGCTTATGTGCAACGAGGGTCTGATTCAACCGAACGTCTATAGCATCGACTTTTGCCTCCTCTCTCCCCCTACCCCCCCTCCTTTCTCCTTTCCCTCCCCTCCTCTCCCTTCCCCCCTTCCCCTTCCCCTCCCGCATTCCTCTTCCCCTTTTCCCCCTCCCCTCCCCTCTTTCCCTTCCCCTCCCCTCTTTCCCTTTCCCTCCCCTCTTTCCCTTCCCCTTCTCTATTTCCCTTCCCTTTCCCCCTTTTCCTTTCTACTTCCCCCCTTCCAAACTTTTATCTCCTCTCCCTCTCCCCTCTTTTCCTTCCCTCACTCCCTCACTCTCCTCCTCTTTTCCATATCCCCATCTCACCTCCTTGAAAAGGGAGGGAGAAGGAAGGCTAGGATAAGGGATGGGAAGGAGAGGAGAGGAGAAGGGAAGGGACAAAGGAAGGAAAGAAGGTAGGGGGGAGGAAGGAGTGTGAAGGAAGGGAAAAAGAAGAGAAGAAGGGGAAAAAAAGATAAAAGAAGGGAGAAAGATAGATGGAGAGAAAAAGCGAGGAGAGATAAGAGAGGAGAAGAAAATCAAAAAAAGGAAGAAAAAGGAACAACAGGAAGGGAAGAAGGAAGGAAATGAGAGAGACAAAACAAAAACGAAAAGGAAAGGAGGCAAAAAAGAAGAGGCGAAAGATGGAGGCGAAGCGAAGGAAGGACAGGGCGGGGGGCGGGGGGAGGGGGGGAGATGAAAGGAGTGGGTGGAGATGGAATCACGATAACGATATCCTTCGACTCAATAGAAAGAAGGAGCAGATTAAACCGCCGGTCCTGATTTATTCATATCCGGATGAGGCGAGGCGATGCACACGGAGGAGAGAATATGGAGGAGGAGGGAAGAGGAGAAGGAGGAGAAGGAGGAGGAGGGAGGAGGAGGAGGGAAGTAGAGGAGGAGGAGGAGGAGGAGGAGGCGATGCAAACGGAGGAGAGAATGTGGAAGAGGAAGGAATAGGAGAGAATATGGAAGAGGAGGGAAGAGGAGGAGGAGGGGGAGGAGGAGGAGGAGGAGGGAGGTGGTGAAGAAGAAGAGGAGGGGAAAAGGGAGGGAAGTGGAGAAGGATGGAAGAAGCGAGAGGAGAAGAAGGAAGAGGTGGGAGAAGAAAAATAAGGGGAGGAGGAGGAGGAGGAGGAGGGGAGAGAGAGGGGGGAGACGAAGGAGGAGGTGGAAGAGAGGTGGAGGGGGGAGAAGAAGGTGGAGGTAGAAGAGAGGGGGAGGGGACAAGTTGTTGGAGGAAGAAGTGAGGAAGGAGGAGGAGAAGGAGTAAGATCCTAAGAGGAGGAGCTAAGAAGGAGGAGAAGGAGAGGGAGAAGGAAAAAGAATATGAAGAAAAACAAATGAGGAGGAGGAAGATGAAAGAAAAAAGAGAAATAGAAGAGGATGAGTAAAGAAGGAAGAAGAGGAAGAGAAGGAGACAAAGAAAGGGGAGTAGGATCAAAGATGGAGGAGAGGGGGGAGGAGGGGGGGTGAAAGGAAGAGGGAAAGAGGAGAAGTGGATGGGGGGACAGGAAGGGAGGAGGGGGAGAAGGGGGGGGAGGAAGGTGTGTGTGAAAAGGAAAAGGAGGAGGAGAAGTGGATGGGGGGGAAAGGGAGGGAGGAAGGGGGAGAAGGGGGGGAGGAGGAGGAAAAAGAGGAGGAGGAGGAGGAAGAACTTAAAGTCTTGAGATGTGCCTTCTTTATCGTCCATCATTGGTCGCTTCCAGTTCGTCTTACGGGGCTGTTGATTGTCATGAGGCGGGGTAGGGGGAGGGGGGGAGGCGAGGGTTAATCTGAACTTGGTTTATGGCCATATTTGGTGGGCTGAGGAGCGGAAGGGGGGAAGAAAGGGAGAGAGAGAGAGAGACAGAGAAGGTGGGAAGAGATGGGGAATAGGGGGAGGAAGGAGGGAATAATAAGGGGAGGTGGGAGGGGTAGGGGGAAGGAAGGAGGGAAGAAGAAGGGGAAGTGGGAGGAGGAGGGAGGGGAAGGAAGGAGAGAAGGAGAAGGGAAAGTGGGAGGGGAGGGGAAGGGGGGGGGCGAGAGAGGGGAGGAGGGAGGAGAGGGGGGAAAGAAGAATATGGGGACGAGGAGTGGAAACTGGCGGGATAGCGAGACGGAAAAGTAGGGGAAGAGGAGCATGAAGGGAGGGAGGAGGGAGGGGAATGAGAGGGGAGAAGGAGGGGGTGAGAGATAAGAGTAGGAGTTGATGTCCCTTGTAAAGATATATGTGTCCATTCCTGATTTTTATTAGCATTTGGCAGTTAATATTAATAGAAGGAGTTTCCTATTTATCCATTTGAATTGTAAGTATTAACATGCTTATTATTTTTTCTATTCTCTATTCGCTTATCTATCTCTTAATCCCAAAGTATGTCTATCTCTCTATAATTCTAACAGAACAAACACTCATACACAAACATACACATACACGTAATCATCAAGCGAGTGTTATACTGTAATTTAAGAAATACTGTTTACATTTGCATATATATTGAGCGTATGCGTACACTCGCATTTTGCCTCCATGCGTATAAAATGTATCGGTGCGTACAGAGCATGCGTACACCCACGTACAGGGCGCCCACATGGGATGGCGTTTAACAGGTTGGGGGTTTAGTTATAGTTAAACTTTTCAACTTGTTTTGCTGCAAAATCTCGCTCGCTTTCTAAACTGGTCTCGTTTTTTTCAACGGACCCTTGTCCAATACCGAGATCTCCTATCAGTATTCGCTAATGCCGAGTACTACACACTTGTAAGCATGGATGTGTATGTTTGTATATATACATGTATATATGTATGTATGTATATATATATATATATATATATATATATATATATATATATATATATATATGTACATATATATATATATATATATATATATATATATATATATATTAATATATATATATGTATATATATATATATATATATATATATATATATATATATATATATATATATATATATATATATATATGTTAATATATACATATATGTATATATATATATATATATATATATATATATATATATATATATATATATATATACATATATATATGTGTGTGTGTGTGTGTGTGTGTGATATATATATATATATATATATATATATATATATATATATATATATATATATATATATATATAGATATATATATATATATATATACATATACATATATATATATATTAGTTACAATACATCCAACCACCTGACACAATAAAAATACCCCCCCTCCCCCCAAAAAAAAAAAAAAAAAAATCAACAGACACACATCCATCCATCACACTCCCTATCACACAACCCCATCACCGCGGCATCCCCACAGACACACACACACCCGCCACATCACATACATGCAGCCGTTCTCATACATACTCCCGACACCCAACACCTTTTGACATCAGCACATAATGTATTCCCATAACATTCCCCCATAATATTCCTGTCCCTCCTTCTTCCCTTCCAGCCAACACACAATGGACAAGGAAACAGTGTAATAGGGTGGTTTGATACACGCAGTCACTCGATCGTGGAATACGAAAAAGACCACCACGAACAAACGGTGTCGCAAAGTTTCCTGTTGGTGTGAGAGAGAGCGAGATGGGTGGAGAGAGAGAGAGAGAGAGGACAGGGGTTGAGAGAGAGAGTAGAGAGAGGGGGACAGGGGGTTGAGAGAGAGCGAGATGGCTGGAGAGAGAGAGGGGGGGCAGGGACGAGAGAGAGAGCGAGGGTAGATAAGGTGAGGGTGAAAAAAAGAGGGAGAGAGAGAGAGAGAGGAGACCGGGATTGAGAGAGAGCGAGATGGGTGGAAAGAGAGAGAGAGAGAGAGAGGGAGGGAAAGAGAGAGAAAGAGAGAGAGAGAGAGAGAGAGAGAGAGAGAGAGAGAGAGAGAGAGAGGGAGAGAGAGAGAGAGAGAGAGAGAGAGAGAGAGAGAAGAAGAAGAAGAAGAAGAAGAAGAAGAAGAGAGTAAAAGAGAAAGAGAGAAAGAAAGAGGGAGAAATGTACATAGAGAGAAAGAGAGTCGGAGACAAAGCCACAGATAGTTAGACAGAGACAGAAACAATCTAACAATCAAACAATCAAACAAAACCACAAACAAACAAAAACCACAAACAAAAAGAGCAAAAAGGGAAGAAGCAGAAACAGAAAACGAAAGGGATAAACAGCAAACCATAAGCAGCTCTCCAGTGAACACCCTCTCCTCAACCAAAGGGGAGAAATGTCAGTCAGAATAAAGTCGATCTTTCGCCTTTTGGCTTCTATCCCTTAGTGACGTCGGTGATAGGAGACGAAAGGAGGAGGAGAGGATGGGAGAGAGGGGGGGGGGGTAAAGAGGGGAGATGGAGGAGGAGGATAAGAGAATGGAGTGAGAGAGAGAGATGATGAGGTTTATAAAGAGGGAAATGAGAGAAGGGAGGGGAGAGGAAGAGAGGAGACGAGAAGGGAAAGTGTTGGAGGTTAGAGAGAAGGAATTTGAAAGAGAGAGAGAGAGAGAGAGAAAGAGAGAGAGAGAGAGAGAGAGAGAGAAAAGAAAAGAAAGAAAGAAAAATAAAAAAGAAAGAAAGAGAGAAAGAGAGAGAAAGAAAGAAAAAAATAGAGAAAAGGGAAGAGAAAGAGAAAAATATAGACAACACAAAAGAAACACACAATAACAAAATCCAAACGAAGGCCACCGAATCCAATAACATAATAAAAGAGAATATGAAGAGAACGAAGTATATACCAACCCCCCCTAACCCCTCCCCCCCAAAAAAAAAAATCCACCCCATTCAAAAAAAGAAGAAGAAAAAATCAAAGTGTCAGACGTGACTAAGAGTTATTGTAAATTAAAAGTAAACACGAAAACTTAAAAGCGCGGAAGACAATGAAAAGTAATGGGAACATTCAAATAGGAGGAGGTGATAAAAACGGGTGAGAAAGAGGGGGAAAAAAGAAACAAAGAGAGAGAGAGAGAGAGAGAGAGAGAGAGAGAGAGCGAGAGAGAGAAACAGAGAGAGCGACAGAGGAGGGGAAAAGTGGGAGAATAGACGATAAGGAGAAACAACGAATAAGGAAAGAGAGGCATTATGTGTGGATGGGGTGGGGGGTGTATATATTTAAATATAAATATATGTCACTGAAGACGATAATGGTTAGAAAAGAAAAAAAGAGTAAATAATTTTGGAGAAAATGTGTATATTTTATTTTTTAATACTATATTTTGATCTTTTGTTATAAATGAATAGAAAAGAGTAAAATGAGGAATAAATGAGTGAATATAGTGACGAAAAGTTAATAAAGATGATTAAAAGTAGTAAATCAAGGACTATAAATAATAGACGATGATGATAAAATAGCGAGAGCATTAAAATATATAATATGAAGTATTTTTATCCCAGACTAAACAAAGTATATAATTCTCTCTCTCTCTCTCTCTCTTTCTCTCTCTCTCTCTCTCTCTCTCTCTCTCTCTCTCTCTCTCTCTCTCTCTCTCTCCCTCCCTCTCTCTCTCTCTCTCTCCCTCCCTCTCTTCTCCCCCTTTTTTTTCTCTCTTCCTCTCCCTCTTATTCTCTCTCTCTCTCTCTCTCTCTCTCTCTCTCTCTCTCTCTCTCTCTCTCTCTCTCTCTCTCTCTCTCTCCCTCCCTCTCTCTCCCTCTCTCTCTCTCTCTATCTATCTATCTGCCTCTCTCTTTCAACACCGCCCTTTTCCTCTCCCTGTGTCAATCTGTATCTCCCCCTCTCCCCTCCTCTTATCCCCTCTATCTATCTCCTCCCCGCCCCCCTCTCTCTTTCTCTCCCCCTCTTACCTCCACCCCCCTCCATTCCCCAGGTACCACATCACAGGTGTCGGCGTGTGTACAATCAGAGGGCGTGTGTACAGCCCCGACACCAGTACAAGCCACTGTGTACAAGGCGGCGCGTGAGACAGACACAGTAAACGAAGTGTAGACGTTTGTCTTGAACCTCGAATGGCTGCGTCTTGAGTGTGTCTTAAACCTGTGATGTATATGTGTGCAATTCCCTTTCTCTAACCCCCCCCCCCCCCGTCTTCCCCTATCCCCTGCCCCCCTCTCCTTCTCCTTCTTCCTGCCTTCCTGAGGTAGTATGTGTAAACATTTTTCCCATTTGGGAAATGGAAGAAAAATCAGCTCTTAACGGTGAGTTAACGGTTGCTGTAAAGTGTTTTTTATATATGTAATTATACTCTAGTGCAACAGTTCAAATAATATATTGACAGTATAACTGATTTTTGCTTTTGTATTTACAGGTATGTTAGTATGCTTAAGTATATATGTACATATACGTAAATGCATACAAATACCCATGCTGACATACCGGCTCGTACGTGTACATATAGACATTCATACAGAGAGAGAGAGAGAGAGAGAGAGAGAGAGAGAGAGAGAGAGAGAGAGAGAGAGAGAGAGAGAGAGAGAGAGAGAGAGAGAGAGAGAGAGAGAGAAAGAGAGAGAGAGAGAGAGAGAGAGAGAGAGAGAGAGAGAGAGAGAGAGAGAGAGAGAGAGAGAGAAGTAAATCAAGAAAGAGAAAAAGAAAGAGAACTGAGAGAAAGAAAGGAAAAAACATAGAGAAAAAAAAGAGATTACACAACGCAAAGCAAACACAAGTATTCAAAAACAATCTATCAATCAATCACAGTCACCAGACCCTCTCCCAGTCACATACACGATCTCTGTCATTCTCACGCCATTCCAAGACACCATAACACTGTAACAAAAACAGCATAGGATCCATAAAACCTGATAAAGATGTCTTAACGATCCATTTATTGTTCTACCTTCATGACAATAAACCTCTACCGAAGAACTGTATCAAGCAACGAATAAAAAGCTTAGGAGAGCCTATAAAATTGATTGAGAGGAGATCTAAACAGAGACACAATGGCGTGCCGTTTTGATTCTGTTGGTAGAGTGACTTAGAAGAATAGAATTTTCAAGAAGGAGAAAAGAGATGGAAGGATGGGGGAAATTAATGTTCTTGTGAAGATAATTTTTTTTTTTTTGTGTGTGTGTGTATTTGTTTTCGTGTTTATATATATTTTTTTATACTTGATTGGTTTGTATATATGATGTATGTGTGTGTGTGTGTGTGTGTGTGTGTGTGTGTGTGTGTATGTATGAGAGTGTGAGTGCGTTCATGTGTACGTGTATGTGTGTGTGTTTGTGTGTGTGTGTGTGTATTTGTGTGTGTGTGAGAGAGAGAGAGAGAGAGAGAGAGAGAGAGAGAGAGTGCGTTCATGCGTACGTGTGTGTTTGTGCGTTTATCCCGACGGAAGCACAACCAAAAGGGAAAAAGGAAAAAAGAAAACCACTGCCGTAGCTTCCTCTCTCTCCCAAGAGCGATAAACTATACTAGTTAGGAAACGGTCCACGGACGAAAAAAGATGAAGAAAGAGTACGAGAGAGAGAGAGAGAGAGAGAGAGAGAGAGAGAGAGAGAGAGAGAGAGAGAGAGAGAGAGAGAGAGAGAGAGAGAGAGAGAGAGAGAGAAGAGAGAGAGAGAGAGAGAGAGAGAGAGAGAGAGAGAGAGAGAGAGAGAGAGAGAGAGAGAGAGAGAGAGAGATAGAGAGTCAGTAACAGTTTATTATAGGAGAGAGAGCGAGAGAGAGAGAGAGAGAGAGAGAGAGAGAGAGAGAGAGAGAGAGAGAGAGAGAGAGAGAGAGAGAGAGAGGGAGAAACTTCCATATCATTACAAACTACACACAACTCCTCCCCATTTATATCCCCTCTTTAATGAACACCAGAAGTGGTTCGAAGCAAGAGAGATACAAAGAGGAAAAAAAAATACATAGCCCGTACAAAGACCGCCGATAAAGAGAGAGAGAGAGAGAGAGAGAGAGAGAGAGAGAGAGAGAGAGAGAGAGAGAGAGAGAGAGAGAGAGAGATAAAGGGAGCAAAGAGGGAAAGAGGAATAGAAAATGAACATCCTAAATACCCTCTGGATTACCCCCCCCCTCCCCTCCCCTCCCTTCCCTCTTTCCCCATTTCCTCCTCTTCTCCTTCCTCGTCCTCTTCTTCCTCCTCATCATCATTTTCTTCTCCTTTTTCTTTTTCCTCCTTATTTTCCTCTTCTTCCTCCTTCTCCTTTTCCGCAACTCTTCCTTCTCCTCTTCAATCCCCTCCCTTTCCTCCTCCTCTTCTAGTGCCTCTCCTCCTCTTCACCTCCTCTTCTCCTCCATTTCCTCGCCACTTCCATCTTCATCTCTTCAGCCTCCTCCTCCTACATCCTCCACATTTCTCCCCCATGTTCTCCTCTTCCTCCCACACCCCCACTTCCTCCTCTTCCTCCCACACCCCACTTCCTCCTGTTCCTCCCACACCCCACTTCCCTCCCTCTTCCTCCCACAACCCCACTTCCTCCTCCTCCTTCCTCCATTTCCAATGACCCCCTCATCCCTACCTCCCCCACCACCTCTTCTTCCCCACCCCTTCCCTCCCCTTCCCCCTCCTCACCACCACCCCCTCACCCCACCTCCCTCACCTCCATCGCCACCTCCCTTCCCCTCCTTCCTTCCCCTCTCACTACCACACCTCCTTCCTCCTTCTCCTTACCACCACCTCTTTCCTCTCTCCCCTCTCCTCCCCCTTCCCTCCTTACCACCACCCTTCCTCTCTTCCTCCCCTCCTCCTTCTCCTCATCCTCCCCCTCTCCTCCCTCCCCCCCTCCCTCCTCCCCCTTCTCCTCTCCCTCCCCTCCCCCCTCCCCCCTCTAAGAGTCGGCAAATGAAAATATAGAACCTTATAAAGAAGACCGCGAGTGGGTAGCGACAGCCCCCTCTTCTCACAACTTTTTTCATTACTAAAGTACACAACTTGCCTCTGCTTCTGATAAATTTTATAGTTTTCGCTCATCCGTTCGCGTATCCAATACCGTCGTATTTAATGCGCGCCTCACACTCGAAAGGAAAAAAAAAAAAAAAAATGAAGGGGGGGTATGAGGTATGGGGGGGGTAGGAAGTAGGTGGGGGCAGGGGGTTAGGGGAGGGATGTAGGTGGTGGGGGGTAGGGGTGGGAGAAGGGGGGAGGGGGTATGTGGGAGGGAAGGGGGATGGGGTTAAGGGTAGGGAAGGGGGTGAGGATGGTGGGTAGGGAAGAGGTAGGGGTAGGGGGGGGTTGTAGAAGAGGAGGAGGAGAGGGCAGGTGAGTAGAGAAAGGACGTGGACCAGAAGGAGGAGGGGGAGGTTTAAATGAAGAAGGGGGCGGTGGAGGGAGGGAAAGGGAGGGTGGGAGGGAGAGAACGAATTGAGGGAAGGGAGAGGGTGGGAGAATGAGTTGGGGGAAGGGGGAAGGGGGAGGGGGGAGAACGAGATGAGAGGAGGGGGGAAGGGGGAGGGAGAGAACGAAGAGAACGAATTGAGGGAAGGGGGAGGGTGGGAGAACGAGTTGGGGGAAAGGGGGAGGGGGAGGGGGGGGAGAAGGAGATGAGTGAAGACGCAAGTCGTTCGCGCAACCATGATGCAATCGGCGAAGACCTCCTTGCAATCCTGAGACCGAGCATCCTTGGGAACGCACTCAAGCACTCATCGCAGCACGCAAGGAGTGATCGTAATCAATTAGTACACTCATAAAGCTCTCTAATTACCCGGGCCGGAAAGAAAAAAATATTATGGCAGCCGCTTTAATTGGCTTTCATTTGGATAGCTTGCGGGTAAGCTCGGAAGCGACTAAGTTAATTTATGGTTGTAATCATTATTGCAGTTGGGATTTTATGATCTGGCCGACAATGCATATTCATGATTCCGCCCTTTTCAATGGCAGTTATAGAGATGTATTAAGTTCGCCTAATCAGCATAATTAGCAACGAATCAATAAACGGTGAATATTAAAGGGATCCGATTTAGTCATTTATTCTGTGACAAGAGAGTGACAACTGCCGATGCTCTATGTCGAAAGGATCGGAAACTCTTATCAAGGGATCGGAAATCCTGACTTATCAAGCCGAATTCCTTTTGATAGCGGGATAATCTGGTTAGTGAAGTTTGGGCCAATTGATTGAAATAAAGGAAGACGAAAGAGAGAGAGAGAGAGGGTAGGATCGGAGAAAAAGAGAGAGAGAGAAAGAGGAGGGACATCATACATCTTGCTCTCGCTCTACTCCCGATGGGGGAAAACTAACACGAGAGGAAAACAACAGGAGATTCACAGTCACCACCCAACCTTTAGAAAAAAAAGAGAAAAAAAGACAAAAGGAAAATACGCCTAAAAAAAAGGTGTAAAAGGAAGTCAAAAACAAAACAAAGACAAAGCAAAAAAGAAAAAAAGAAAAAAAAAGAGGAAAAAAACGAGTACAAATAAAGTAGAAAAAAGAAGTATACAAAAAGGAAAAGAAAGTCAAAAAACAAAAAGAGAGAGAAAAGAGAGAGAAAAAAACAAACACCCATCCATTAAGTCGGAGAGTGTAAGCTCAGGGATATGTTGCAATATTCGCTCTAGTATAGGTAAACACACACACATACCAATCGCAGTAAATCCTTGAAAAAAAAAATGTTGACCTTTCCAGAGGAAACGTGAACATTAAAGTTGCATTAAAGAGCAAGCAAATATATTGTAAAAGGACTCTCACTGCTATTCAACGGGGATTTTAACTTAAATAAACATCAAAGACCTCCTCCCTCCCCCCCTCCTTACCTCTACACTCATCTCCCCTTCCTCTACCACCCATCCACCCCCTTCCATCCCCTTCCTCTGCCTCCCTCCCCCATTCCTCCACCCCCCCACCCCTTCCAATAGCCTTCCCCCTCCTTCTAACAAACTATCATGAATGCTATAGGTGCTAGAACGCCCTCTCTAACTAGACAATTATTGCTCTGCTGGCAGTTCTTGTAAGTTAAATTTGACAACTTCCACTTAAACAAACTCTCATTCCCGAGCCTTGGAGACCTGGTTGGCTATCCCGGCAACCATTGACTGTGTGCAAACCAGACTATATCGGGGGGTGGGGGGGGCTTTGGTTGGATTGTACTGGGGGGGGAGGTTAGTATGGGAAGGGGATTGGTAGATGTCGGGGGGGAGTACGGGCGGGGGTGGGGGTGATTGGGCAAGCAGAAGGAGGGGGAGGGGGGATAGGGTATGTAAGGAGATGGGGACGGGGGATAGGATAATTAAGCGGGAGGAGGAAGAGGATAGGGCACGTGACAGGGCAAGTCACTGGTTAGGAGAGATTGGATAGGGCACATGGATGGGAGGGAGACGAGGGGGGGAAGGATCGGATAGGATAAGTGTAGGAGAAGGAGGGGTGGATGGGCCATGTGAGAGGGCCATGTAAGGGGGAGGGGGGGGGGGCAGGAGCGGGGAGGGTAGGGGAGGGAAGGGGGGGGGATAGCGTGGTCCCATTCCGTCCTCCGCCGCATTGGAAGCCAAGTCCGATCGCGGCTTAGGACAACACGTAGGGCTTTCCCGACGATGGATTTTAAGCCACGGGGACACATGATTCCGGAACGGCATTAGAAGGCTATATAGGAGGAGGAGGAGGGGAGAGGAGGGGGAAGAGGAGAGCAGGAGGGGATAGAGGAGAAGGAGGAGGGAGGGGGGAGGGAGGGGGAAGGGGGGAGGGGAGTAGCAGAGGCTGTTTGTGCAGAGAGGCGTTAGGTCAAGCGAGGTTAGAGCATGAGGTATTAACCGCGTCCCAGCCGTGCCTTCAGCCGGGGGCCCCCTTTACCGCCACGGAGGCAGCACCCGCGGAGCAGCAAGGCCTCCCCAATCGGAAACTTTGCGATGGCCGGAGTTCGGTGCTTCAGCGGAAGGAGAGTCGGCTGCGAGGCTCCGTCGAGTTACTATGCCGACGAGTGTGATTTTGTCCCCTCGTTTGCTTCGTTGATTTTAGTTGCTTTGTTTATCTGTTTATTAGATTTATTTTTTTTCGATTTTTTTTTATGGAGGAGGGGGGGTGGGGGGTCCAGGTGGTTCAACGATTGTGATTCTATTTGTTTTATTATTTAATTAATTTAGTCTTATTGATTTTATTTAGGTTTGTGATATTATCTCCTGTGTGGGTTAAGGTAAATTCAACGAATGTGATTTCTTCCCCCTTATTTTGTGTATGTAGGGGGGGGGGGGGTGGAGCAGCCAAATAGATCAAATAATCCAGCAACTGCGTGACTTTCTCTCTCGTTCAATTCATCTACCTCTATATCTACCAACAGAATCCCCTCTCTCTCCGCATCCGGCGTACCACTTG
>BOPN01007613.1:22500-25000 GCA_017312705.2 Penaeus japonicus | reverse complement strand
TATTACCCACATCTCCTTCTACCCCCTCTTCCTTCCCCCTTCCCCCTTCTACCCTCTCACCCCCTCCTCCCTCCTTCGCCCCTCAACCCCATCCTCCCCCTCGCCCCATTCCCCAACGCCCTTCTCCCCTTCCCCCCTCACCTCCATCCCCCTCCCCCACTCCATCCCTCCTCACTACCAGCCCCCCCTCCCTCACCTCCCCCCCCCCTAACCGTCTCACACCGAGAGTAAGCTAAGTGTGTCTGAATTTGGTTTATATGTCTGGAAGTGTCATTCCATCGACATTGCCTCACGGAAGGAAGAAAGAAAAGGGGGTGGGGGAAGAGGAGATGGAGGGGGAGGGGAAGAGGAGGAGGGGGAGGGGGTGGGGGAGCAGGGGGAGGAGGTGCTTGGAAGGGAAGTTCTTGAAGTAGTTGGGAGTTGTGTCGAGGTAGTAGCTGAGCTTAGAGCGGAGTGGATTGAGGAGGGAGAGAGAGAGAGACACTGTTTCCTTGTCATTTTGTCTTTTTCTTCTTTTTTTTTTTGGGGGGGGGGGCAGGGGGTCTTTCTCTGACTTATATATTTTTGAAAAATTTCGTTTGATCTTTTTTAAACTGCTTTTGTTGCTTTGTTTCCTTGTTTTTTCTTCTTCTTTTTTTTCTTTCCTTCTATTTCTATCTCTTTTCTTGTATTTTTTCCCAAATTTTCTTCGCATCATTTTGTCTTAAAAAATATCCTTTTGTCCATTTTCTTCTCCTTATCGTAATAGAGTTTTTCTTCTTTCTTTTCATTGAAACATTTTCCATTTCTGTGTATTATATCTTATTTCAACTTCTTTCCACTTTACTTTCTTCTTTTTTCCCATTTTTTCTTCTTTTATTATCACTTCTTATTCTCCCCAATGATAGTAAAATTGATAAACCATTCATATATTTTCAATCTCTTCTCTTTTTCTTCTTCTCTCTCTCTCTCTCTCTCTCTCTCTATCTATTTATCTATCTATCTCTATATCTCTCTCTCTGTCTGTCTCTCTTTCTCTTACTACATTCGTTTTCCTTTCATCTCCACTTCCTTTTTCTTCCTCTCTCCCCACCTCCCTTCCACCTCATCCGCCTTGGAACCCCCCTCTTCCCCCTCCCCCTCCAACCCCCCACCCCCCCAGAAACGTTGCGGGCTATATAAACCCCGTTCAGCATTCCATCTTGACACAATGTTCTGCATAAAAGCTAACGACACCATTACATTTTAGAAATTCAATAGCCAGCGTTCTTTTTAATAACAATATCTCCCAAGAATAACACTCTTGCTCTCTCCGTTCTTATTCGCTTGAAACAAACACACACACAAACACACGCTCACAAACACACACACACACACAGACATACATACACACTCACATACACACACACGAACAGACATTCACACACACACACAGACATTCCCCCCCCCCCCCCCCACGCACACACACATGATTGCGTCCGCCATATCCATTTGGCTCGTGATGATAATGATTTTATCTAATGCTATTTCTCGATAGAGTTTGCTACATGCTTCGTAGGGTTAACTCCCCGCCGAGGTGTTGGATAAAAGTCAGCCGTATTTATATAACGGAATCGTTTATATCGCTTGATTATAGGCCGGAAGGCATCATATCGGCGGCCAGATCCCTATTTCCCGTTCCCGGCCGTATCCCCCTGCGTTTAGCATGGCTGTGTCCGATTCCATTCTCGCGGACTCCCCGGCCGCTGTTAATATTTCGCTCCCACTTTCTTAATTAATCGCCTATCCGATATCTAAATGGTTCCTAATGTGCCGTGAATTTAATTTATTATGCACTGGATCCGGCCGTTCGCCTATGAAGCAGAGCAGACGAGTTCTCGAATGCAAAGGCTTCCGAAAGACGGGCGCGCAAGCCAAGTCGTTTCCAATCTTTTTGAGCAAAGTTCCGAATGCCACGTAACAAAGAGGAATTGTTATGACTATTTTCCTCCATTTTCCACCTGCATTACGGCCGAATTACTGCCAATATTATTTCAAAAATGTTGATAGTAACACTTGGATGCAACATCCAAAAAACAGTTTACCCTCAATTAGGATATCTTGCTATGGAAACGTGCAGCCAGGCCTTAATGAGGTGGGTGCTTGATACTAGAACTCTACTTTAGAAGAGCTTAGCCAAGTAACCGTGGGCAAGACTTAGTGTTTTGGATTTAGGGAGGCAGTCAGATTAATCTAGGATACTTAAGGAGAGTTTTGCAAGTTGAAGAGGGAACTTCATGTTCATTATTGTTAGAGTTAGCATGTGTGTTCAGTTTAGAACGCGCGGAACAAGAAGGAACTCTTTGGAGGATAATTATTAACTCATTTGCATAGGCGAGGCAGGGCGACATCGATAGCTCGAGGTGCCGATGTTGAACAGAGAGAGAAGCGCAGCCAGACACGTGATGTACTTGCTGAACAGGTTATTAAGTGGATGGAAACACGGGGAATAATGGGGAGGTGTTGAAAGAGGTAAGAGGAT
>BOPN01007613.1:0-5000 GCA_017312705.2 Penaeus japonicus | reverse complement strand
ATCGCACCTGATCTGGTATTATCGTTGTCTCTCGCCGTAACTTCCGATATTACAGCTCTAATGCCGCCCTCCCTGCCCATTTTAATGTTTCCCAATGTCATTTTTCGGAGTATGAATATAAGCTTTTGAATACGAAAGAGCAATTTGGCCAAGCATCTCAGTTTTAAACATGCTCGTAATACTGCAGCTTAATGCTATAATTATTTCCTCCCACGATGCCAGTAAAGCGTTTTCCTTCTTGCTTAGGAATCAAATAGAGAAAGATATTTAAAAAAAGAAATGATAATAAAAAAATATATATAGGATAAAAAGGGAAAGGTACAAAGAACTAAAAACCTATTCAATACAAATGCATACTGCGTGAGGAAAAAATGTTATCATGTATCTCCTATGTAATAAAAATACAGGGCTTCAGTTACATGGCCAATACGAATGCCTCGAGACATCCCAGTATTAAAATCCAATGTACTTAAGGCTCAGAGTCTAGTGCTGCGCAAATGCAAAAGTAAGCCTTAACAAATAAGTTTGGTAACACCCTTCTGACCCGGCTGTGTCATTTCATAAGCATATAAATGACTAAATGCTCCATATCTGGCCCCTCAACTACATCTACTAGAGGGAACGGTTATGACGCCGGGGGGGTGTGGGGCAAGGAGGGAGGAGGAGAAAGGGGGGAGGGGGAGGGGAAGGGGGGAGGGGTTTGGCCACCTTGTAGATAATCCGACTATTTTCTTGTTATCGATTGAGTAGGTAACTGATGAATCTCGTAATTTTGCACATGCAACGAGACTTATTTGAGACTTGCATGATCCCCTCTTCCCCCCCTCCCTCCAACCTCACCTAGGCACGTACATATGCACACAAACACACACACACACGCCACAACACAACACGCCACAACACAACACAAAAACAGAACACACAGAAACACACACAACACAACCCAACACACACACATAAGACACACAACACACACACACAACACAACACACACACACATAAGACACACACACGTTACACAAACACAAACACACAACACACACATAACACAACACACACACACTAACACAAACACAAAACACACAACACACACGTAACACACAGAACACACCCTCACTAACACTAGTTTACAACAGGGATGTTTGAGTAACGTAAATGGACTATTCTATCTGCTATCACGTTTGTAGTTAAAGGTTGACGGTGAACGCAGATTTGAGAGGACATTTGCATATTACAGAGAAGCTGCCGTCGTAACCGTAGCTGTAATTACGGCATAATATTGATTCATTGCACAGATCCGGGTAATAACAAGTGAAAGACTGTACGGCCGTGCTTGTGAGAATGGCTCATTGCACTATGTCACTTTTATCTTTTCATTCCCACGGTAATGAAACTGCTCATTGATGATACGACTTCTAAAACAGGGAGTAGGGGGGGGTGGGGGTG
The DNA here is from genome assembly GCA_017312705.2 of Penaeus japonicus. Taxonomy (NCBI): domain Eukaryota; kingdom Metazoa; phylum Arthropoda; class Malacostraca; order Decapoda; family Penaeidae; genus Penaeus; species Penaeus japonicus. The sequence goes on along the minus strand of BOPN01007613.1, from coordinate 3,554 downwards.
GAGGGGTTAGGGGGTGGGGGTAAGGGGGTAGGGGTGGGGGTAAGGGGGGAGAGGGGGGAAGGAGGGAGGGGGGATAAAAGAGAGCTTAAGTAGATAGATGGATAGATAGGTAGGAGGGAGGGGGGGTGGATAGGAAGGGAGATAGAGATAGGTAGGTGGAGAGGGAGTATGAGAGAGAGAAAGAGAGAGAAAGAGAGGGGAGAGAGAGAGAGAGGGAGTGAGAGAGAGAGGGGGGGTGGGGGGAGAACGAAAGAGAGAGAGAGAGAGAGAAAGGGAGCAAAATGAAGGAGTCGAGAGGAAATGTTGCAATAGGTGCCACATCGTGATATCTGTGTAAACTCCGACTAATGCAAAAGAAAAAAAAATCCTGATGCTATTATTGTCCTCAACAAGTTTCTCTTCTCTTTTACAATCCCCCACCCCTTTCTTTTCCTTCGCCATTTTCTTCCACCATCACTAACACCCACCTCCCATCATTATATTCAAATGTCATCATCACCATCATTCTCATCCTCACCCAATATCGTTATCAATATCGTAATCATTATCACCATCATCACCACCATCATCACAATCACCCCTCTCGTCATCACCATCACCACCATCCTCATCATCACTCTAATTATCACCCTCATCAAATCACCACCCTCCCCATCATCATCATCACCCTAATCATCACCATCCTCATCACCATCATCACCCTCATCCTCATCACCCTCATCATCCTCATCACCCTCATCACCCTAATCATCACCATCCTCATCATCACCTCTTCCCTCTTCCTCTTCCATTCCATCGATTCGTGTGTTTATTCGTACAATCGTTGAGAAGAGGACACGCAAGTGTGTTAATGGCCTCTATCCTAACAGCATGGCGACTGCAAAGCTCCTGTAGTAGGTAAAATAATCCTTACCGTCCCCTTCCCCCTCCCTCCCTCCCCCCCTCCCTCCCCCCCTTTTATTTCCCTCGTTTTCGGTTCTTTATTCGCCTCTCTCTTTCCCCTCTCTCCCTCCTCCTCCTCCTCCTCCTACTCCTACTCCTCTTACTCCTCTTACTCCTATCTCCCCACCCCCTCTTCTTCTTCCCCTTCCTCCTCCTCCTCCTCCTCCTCCTCCTATTCCTCCTCCTGTTCCTATCCCCTACCCCTTTCCAAAGTGGACAGGCCATTCTTGCCTTCGGAAGAGAGAGGGGGAGGAGAGGGGGGGAAGGTGTAGGGAGGAGAGGGGGGGCGAGGGTATAGGGAGGAGAGGGAGAGAGAGGGAGGGGCGAATGGCGGTAGGGGGAGTAAGGAGTAGAGGGAATAATCATGATAGTAATAATGATGATACTGAGGATAATAATGATGATAATAATAATGATAGTAATCATGATAATACGGATAACAATAGTGATGATGATGGTATTAATAATGATGAAAATGATAATGATGAATATAATGATAATAACGGTAACAATGATAATAACGATAACAATGATAATAATGATGGTCATGATAATGATGATAATGATAATAATAATTGTAGTGATAACGTTGATGGTAATGATAATGATGATAATAAAAAAATAACGATAATAATGATAATGATAATAAATATTAGATAATAACGATGATAATGATAATGATGATAATAATTATTACAATATGACAATAGTAATAATGATAATGATAGTAATGATAATAATAATAAAAATTGCAATAATAACGATAGGAACAATGATGATAATTATGATGATTATGATAATGATGATAAAAGTAATAACGCGATAATATTAATAACAACAATATTGATGATAATAATCATAATGGTAATGATAGTATTGATGATGATGATGATAATAAAGACAATAGTAATAATATCATAGCAAAGATAATAATAGTAATGATAATAATGATAACAATGTCAATAATGATATTGCTAATAATAATGATATTGAAAACAATAATCACAATGATGATAATACTAATAATAATAATGATAATGATAATATGCTGATTATACTGATAATAATAATCATTATAATGATGATAGTAGTAATGATAATCATGATAATGGTAGTAATGATAATGATAATAATGGTGATGATAGTAATAAGGATAACAATGATAATAACAATGATAATGATAACGGTATCAATAACAATAGCGATGAAAATAATGAGGATAACGATAATAATGATAATGATAATAATGATATTAACAATGATGATAGCAACTACTACAACAACAGCAGCAACAAAAATAATCATAACAATAATAATGATAGCGATAGAGCTTAACGACAATGAAAAAAAAAAAAACTAAGACGAACTAAGAGGAAAAAAAACTGAAGAAAACGAAAGAAAACGAAAAAAAAAACAGAGAAACAAACAAACAAACAAAAAAGAGTAAGAAAGAGAAAGACAAAGACAGAAACAAGCCTAAAAAAGAGAGAGAGATTCCCGACAGACCAACAGACAGACAAAGAGACAAAAGGTTAATCACAAAACAAGCCACAATATCGACCCCTCTGCCAGCCCTGAGTACTCGTCGTCTACTCGCTCGTGTCGGCGTGACATTCCATCAAGCAAGAGCAGAGTAGGTCGGTTATTATTTCGCATCACGGCGCTGGATAAATATATACGACTACTTCCTCTTTCTCATGATGATAATAGTATTTACAATCATGGGAAATGGAGCAGTGAGAATGATACTACTATCCCTTTTACTACTACTGTTACTGCTACCACTACTGCTACTACTACTAATACTACTACTACTACTACTACTGCTGCTACTGCTACTGCTACTACTACTACTACTACTACTACTGCTACTACTGCTACTACTTCTACTACTGCTGCTGCTGCTAATGATGATAATGATGATACTAACATCAATACTAATGAAAATAATAATGATACAATAATAACGATATCAATGATAAAATAGGAATATAAACAATAATATCATATATGATAATAACAAAGATAGTGATAATGATTTTGATATAATCATAATAATGATAATAACGATAATAATAACATACATAAGATGAAGAAATAATAAGGAAAAATACAATAATAGCAATAGTACACAGAAACCAGGTCAAGTCGCCTATGAGAAGATTATTAGTCCCAAAGTCATCCCTAAACACACAGGTCCCCCCCCCCCCTCCTGCCTCGCCTTCTTCCCCAACCTTCTCCTAGTCTTTCCCTATTTCTGATTCCTCTCTCCCCCTCCTTTCATCTTTTCCCCCTTCTGTCCTTCTCCTTTCGCTCCCTCCCCCCCCCAACCTCAAGGCTATCATCCCTTCTCCTTCCTCTCCCTTTCTCCCACTAACCCCTCCCTTACGAACCTGTTGGTTTCTCTTGTCCTTTCCCCTTCCCTTTCCCCCTTCCCCCTTCTCCATCTTAATTTACCCTTGCGCTTCCCTTCCCTTCCCTCCCCTCCCACCCATTCTTCCCAATTCCTCTACCTAGCTCTCCCTTCCACCCCTTTCCCGCTTCCTCTATTTCTACCCTCTCTCCCTCACTTCCCCCACCTCCGCCCCTCCCTCCTCTTGTCCCCTCTCTCC
>BOPN01007612.1:40000-56587 GCA_017312705.2 Penaeus japonicus | reverse complement strand
AGGAACTAAGAGAACACAGGAGAGAGAAATAGAATGAAATAAAACTACTAAGATGATAGAGATAAAAAATGGATAATGAAAACGCTGATTATCATTATATTAGAGCAAACAGGAATTGAGAGAAAAAAAGGAGAAATAAATAAATACAAATACGATCATAAATATACCAAATATCATAAAAATACAAATCAAAACTATTCTGATGATGAAAAGAAGTATAAGTAAATGCGCTGATTATCGTTATATTAGAGTGTAGTGTGATGTCCGTGTTAACCCAGGGGCCCCGTCCCAGTTCATCAAGTCAAAGGTGAAAACTTATTTGCCCTCCCTTGATGCTGGCCAGGGAAACAAGCGCTAAGGGCCTGGCTAACCCCTGTCAATTCAAAACCCCTGAAAGTGGTAGCGTGGGGGAGGGAGTTTGAATCAGTTAAATGGGTGTATTCCAGCGTGACAATCTCTTTCTGATGCTCAGCCTAATAAAACAAAATTCTAAAATTAATTGAAAAAAATCTAGTAAAATATAAAATGGCAAAACATGTGCAGAAGGCACTTAAAATGACTAAGGCTGCCGTATACTAAAACCAAAGAAAAGATACTCCCGAGTGGAGTATCTGGCAGAAGGCTTACCAATAAAAAACAAAGGCTAGATCAGCAAGTCTGACGCCACTGCTGAAGGCTTAAGAATTTAAAAAAAGATCTAAATACGGCAGAAAAGAAAACAACAGTCTGGTGAACTAAAATGAAATAAAAACACAGACTTCCTACCACAAAGTATAAAAAAAATTAAGTAAAAGGAATCCAGTCAAGTTCAATAAAAAGGTCTGATCAGGATGATTTAATAAAAATGTTCTTTTTGATCACGTCCAGCTCCTAAGCAAAGAATGTCAGGCACTTCAGTACTTAACTCTTATCTTCGTGATCGTATCCCCGTTGTTCACTTCCTTGGCTCGACACAGATAATCCAAAAATGGCGACACAGCCGGTTAACTACTCTGGAGGACTGGGGTAAAGGAAACACCTTCGTTGACTGTCTGACCGTCTCTCTTTATTGTTTAAAAAAAAACGTCAACATTACCTCAGTGACGTCAGAGGCATATTATCTTAAGAATATTATAAATAATAAAATTCAGATACAAATGTAAAACAAAATGTATAAAACCCTAAACAGCATAACATATAAACTAAAAGGAATAAAACGAAACAAAAATAAAATACATAAAACTTTTCCCCTAAAGTTTAAAATAAAATCAAAGAAACATTGAGACCATAAAAGTTCACAAAGTATTAAAACAAAAAATAAAACTTGATGACAAATAAAAAACATTCAATACAAGGTCTCGTAATATAAAAATAAAATAAAAGTAATTACAGAAAACTTCAGTTAAAAGGGAAACTAATCTAAAATGAAGAACAAATAAAATTAAAGATAATAAATTAAAAAAAAAGAAACAGGCGACAGGCAACTTATCAAACTAAGTAAAATGCAAATAATACCCGACTGTGACAGAATACCTGATTGTGACTAATTATTCTGTTTTTACCTATGCAATTACTAAGATTAAGATTTAGTGAATACAAATTTTCTCTGCCCCCCCCCCCCCCCCTTTGTTACTCAGTTTAAGTTTTCTTGCCTTTCCTTATACTTTTTTTTTTTTTTTATACATATCCATGGTCCTAAGACCTTGCAGGGCGAAGATAGTTCGAGTTGCCACAGTTGCAACAGAAACTCTGGTGAGGAGGATAGCTGTGGCCTGATGAAATCTGTCTATTTTCATATTTACTTGGGATGTCTTGACTTGGAATTACTTATTTTAGTCAAATTTTCTGCACTTCTTTCTTATTTTCCTTCTAAGGAAATATCCTTGTCTTGCTCTTTTTACATGTGGGTGTAATTATATTAATTTTACTTCATAAGTCCTGCAGGAATAATGAGAAAGGGTGAATAAATGCTCTTAAATTGGCGTGTTGGTGTATTGATTAATTTATTAATCAATTAAGAATACAGTCATATGCTCGTGGCTAAATATCAAGAAGACTGTTCACGTACAAAGTAAGATTTTGAAAATATTTTTGATCAATTACATTGTCATAGAATGTAAAAGTAAATGAAAAATGTCATATCCTAACATTGATACACGTTATTCACTCTCGTCAGTGATAGCAGCAACCCCAATATTATCTTTACCAGTCATCTCATCATCACTATTATTTCCATCATATATGTCTGGCTCCTGCAGAAGATTAGCAACATCCGGGTGTAGTGATTTTCTTTTTGCACATTTAACTTTCCGCTGGCTTGCAATAATGGGGTCGGACATAATGAGTAACCAGTGGACTAAATCTTCGTTGATCCTAATTCTTGAGGTTTTGCATGTGTGATGCTGACGAATTTCTCGTAAGTCCTTATGCTTGGCCTCCATCCCTTCTTCAGACGACTGCCCTGCTGGTACAGCAAGTTCTTCAATTACTTCAGCCCCATGCAAAAGCATTTTATGGACTGACACAGGCATGTAATACCACTGGTATTTTGACACATATAACTCTGTAGTTTCCAAGGCATAGGCTTTATATTTCTCTGGGTTAATGTCAAATCCAGAGTTTAGAGCTGTGAGGAGGACATCGAAACGCGAAATTAATTCCGTGTCAATACCAGTTACCTGAGATACTACCTCATATGCTTCAAAAAAGCGTCTTGCAGTGTTACCACAATTAGTAGTTCCTGCTCCTTGTGCTGGTTTGTCGACATTAATGCCCAGTTGTTGTTTCAGCTCCTTCTGTATCCTCTTTTTCTCTTGAGTCGTGATTTGTTTGTTTTTCTTACCTCTTGATGCCCAAGACTTGATTTTCAGTCTGTAGCTAATGTGGAGTATACATTCCATGGAGTTTATAAGAAGATGGAGAGGGGCAATTCCATAAGATAGTGTTTCCCTTCTTATTCCCTTGGCCATGATGGCATCCAAATCATTCATAGAAGATGGGTTTGTGGGAGGGTCGCACATATAGCATGTGGCTGCTGATGGTGTATTGGTCAGGACTTGACATATTTTGCCATCAACCATTGTTAATATTATCTTATGTCCTATTTCATGAGTGTCAGTATGAGTGGTAACAAGACTGTCAATTTCAGATTTTAAAGAGTCACATTCAGACTTTATAAGTGAGGCCGTTTCTTTTTTGAAGATCACTCTAAGGGGCCGGCAGTAAATAGAAGGTACAGGGTTATTCCACAAAATAATTTTTGACCCTTTTACGTAAAGGCGTAATGGGCATAGGAAGGCTGAAAAAATGTTTTCTTCACTTATTCCATCATATCTACCTTCGTCATACTTAATATCATAAATAGAATGACATCCACTTCCGTCCATCCCACACTTCCTTAGTAACTCCAAATTCGTTGTGTTTTCATTCTCTCTGTTTGATATAACGTCAAGTGCACATTGCTGACCTTCCAATAACCGATTCGTGGTGTGGTTTACAAGATCCTGTAGAAGAATACGCACTTGAAATTCCTCTGACGAAAGGTTATTTGGGTAGCACTTTTTCTTCTCTCGTAGGATTGCATTGTAGGATGGATAGATGTTACAGTTTCTCTTTCTATGTTCCTCTCTTAAGTATATATAATTTTCTTTACTTAAATTAATGTTAACAATGACTGCAAGGGCTTCTGATGGTGTAATTTTCTTTTCTCACTAGGCACTCGTAGTTTAGTGTTTATCTTTAGTGGACGGGTTGGTGTTGCAATTACCTCCTTGCATAATTTTGATGCATCAAGATTACCATCCTTTCGAAAGTTCATTTGACTACCAGAAACTAATTCCTCTGCTGAATAGTCTGAGCGCATGTTTTCTGTTCTGCGTCTTTTTGAACGTTCACTAAGAGAGGAGAAATGTTCAGAAGGTCTACTTCTCTGATATGACGAATGCCAGTTATCACTGGAAACGCTGTTTTTAAGAGTTGTATCAGGTGTATCTAATTTTATCTCCCCATCTAACCACGTCTGGTATTGTTTCCTAAAATTATCTGCCATGCGATGTGATTTTTACCAGTAATTGTTAAAACGATGTTTAAGTAATCTCAGAGTACTATTCTGCATAGTATTGTTATGTCTATGTTCTTATTGGTGTTGTTTGAACACATCTGTGATTACTTGATCAAGTGTACGGCCATTGCGGTGACTGATGTATGAGTCTATTAGATCTCTCCTCCTGATTGTTTTCTCCATCTGAAATATTTTATATTTATCAGTAACTAACGGTTTATTACTCAAATTTATTACTATAGTTATCAATTTATTACATTATTAGTTGGCCAAGCCCATGGGAAGCAAAACTCTTCAGGCAAATAAGTTAAAAATGCGTCCACCAAGGGCGATCTCAACCCTACAGTGTAATTAATTATATGTAGATTTCGAATTCAGGATGAACCCCAAACTGATGTCGTTTATATAAGCTGGCCTTTAATTTATGAAAGCTTTTGTTTTCTTTGGTTAAAATACAGTATTTAATGGGTAACTATTATATTTTTCTTGTACTTCGAGCAGCAGTTCCAGGTTAAATATATAATTTATATAGATATATTTTCACTTTTATTTACATATGGTGCAATCTTGATATGATATACAATGTAATGGAAATATTTGGAAAATTACATTTTCATTAGCATAAAAGTCCTAAATATTATCAATATTGGCTGTATGAACACAATCGATGTTATCTTGTGATCATGAGATTAAAAATGGATTTTGACTACCATTTGTTTTTATTTAATTATTTAATTACATCACTCACTAACAATATGAGTTATATCTTTTCGTATTGACCTTGATTTTCTTTCTTCACACGAAATTTTTCAACAGTTTATATGACAATGAATTTTGGCCATGAATTTGGCTAAATTGACCACTGTGCGTCGGGGAAATGTGACGGGGTCGGGTGTAGGGCACCCGTCCGCATGTTTGATAGTAAAGAACGTGTGTCGGTGGGTTTGGGTGTCAGTGATGCCAACCTGTTCAATGAGACGTATACCTCGGACAATTTTGGTATCCTTGATCGATGTAAATATCACCTGAGAGCGCGCAATTGAATCATGGAAAGCCAACTACTGAAGGTAAATATAATTTTATTTATTATATTTCATGGTTCATTCACAAACAGCCTATTTTGTTTGTCTTTCTATAATTATTAACAGTTATTAATAACATTATTTTATTTTATAAATCGCATTAGTTTGCAAGGTAAGCACAGATATGTTAATCATTACTACACAGCAATTATCACTAACACATAATGATGAACCAGCCATTATTTGTATTTGGATAGACAATATGCACATTTCAAATCATTAGAAAAGTTTAGCAAGCACCACATACAAATATTATGTGTTGTCTATAATTACGTCATCATATTAAAAAAAAAAAGTCATGCTTGAAATTCACTCTATCATTTTCCCATAATAGGTCTTTTATAGTCATAAAATCATTAATATGAATGTTAAAACAAATTAATCACGATCATATCGAAGACAGCTTCATGTTTACTCAATACAATTATTGAATCTGTTTTGGTAGACACAAATATTCCCACAATATAGCTTAAATCTGGCTTACTGATACCAAATAATCATATGTGCATATGATGCAGATTGAATGAAATGCACTGATATTGATTTTATAGCTGAAACTCACTCTTACTACTTAAACAGATTAATCAAACCTAAAAATAATATTAACAATTAATTGATCACCATTTAGGGAAATGATTGAATTTACAGAAACTGATTGCAATCTACTTTTTTTTCCAGAATCCTTCTTTAACGCAAGACCAGCTGCTTGAACTGGTTATTTTAATTAAGGAAAGAGAAGACATCCTCTTTTGCAAAAAGAGTGATCCTAGGCTTCCAAGTCAAAAGAACAAGTGCTGGCAGTAAATCTGCGATTTATTTAATGCCAGCAATCCAGAGCAAAACCCAAGCTCTGTCAAACAGATCAAAAGAACATGGGAATACATCCGCAGAAGGTAAACAAAAATATATACTTCTATTTCTTACTGATTATTTAGTGATGTTAATAATATTATTCATAATTTATTGGAAATAGTTTCATATTTAACTCAGCAAAATAAGTAAAACTTGTTTATGGATATAATGTATTCATAGAAAAAAACATTGTTTCCAGAGTCAAGGAAAAAGAGTCAGCTCACCTCCAAGAAAGAAGGGCAACTGGTGGGGGACCACCACCAACACTAGCAGCCGTATTCTAAGTCCCTAAGCGCACTGTGTACATGACATGAACATGCCGCGTTTGCTATGCTAGAAGTGCGGGTTCGTGTCAAAAGCGTTGCAAAAGCGTGGAAAGTATTGGAACAATCGTGGAAAGTCCGTGACAAGGGGGTAGGCTTGTCACGATAGTTACGGGTGAAAAAATATCTATTTTTACTGTACTTTTTCTTACCAATATGAGCATACTACGTTTGGAAAGAAATATCTATATTGGACATATTAGGCATCATTGTCCTAGAATTGGATTACAAACCCTTTTAGAAAAACATGGATTCTCTGCTGATTTTGAGTTTGTTTACCTTTTGGCGGACTTTTCGAAGGAGAGTGAAGTTAAATGAATGGTAAAAGTAGTCAGGAACGTAAAGTTAAAGTATATAATTATATGAAATATGTATACATTAAATCTATATGTATGATATATTAAAGATACGCATATATGTACAGTATATACAGACAAAATAAGGAAGATCTATTCATAAACACACAATCCCTCTCATCCCGTTTGTTTTGATCGAGCGTAGAGTGGATTACCAATGTCGCGTTCGTGAAATGGTTTTCAATTCTTTAACTAGGAACAAGTACAACGACTGATTCATACCAAAATTGTACTATCTTTTGTTAGTGCTACTTATGACTGTAGTTTTTCTTATGAATTTGTCGTTTGGACAGTGCCATTCATCTGAAACATGGTAACTTTGGAACGGTTGGTAAACCTGAAGCAGCTGACACAAACGTGCCACGCTTTTGCGTCCTAGATTACCGCATTCGTGACATGAACACGACATGGACACAACATGAACATGACATGGCCACGACACGCAGAAAACGTCCAAGAATACGGCTGTAGGTTTCTCTGTCCCACACATGGAGATTGCAAGGTCCATGCTTTGCAAAGATCTTGCCCTGGGAAACACAGCCGTGGAGTTTGGCTCTTCCGGTGTGTTATAAAACAGTTAACACAATCATATTGATGAAGCGGTTGATAGTGAAATTGGTAACATAAAAATGATAACAATGAATGAAGGAGTATATATAATGTAAGCAAACATTCCTTGGTAAAGTTTGCGAGTCATTATAGCAATCATTTATATTTATTGAAAAAAGATGCACAAATGTGTATATATACGTACATAAATTTATAACTTGATATTTGTTTTCTGAAACTAATTTTTATTTTCCTCCTACAGTGAACATCGAATTTGATTCCTCGGCTCCCTCCCTTCCAAGCCCTCATTCTTCTCCCTTTACTAACACCTCTATTCCATTCTCTAATCTTCCCTCTACCTCTCTCGAAATCCTTCCCTCAACCTCTTTTCAAATCCTTCCCTCTACATCTCTCATAAGCCTTCCTTCAACCTCTTTCACAAGCCTTCCTTCAACATCTTTTGCAAGCCTCCCTTCAACCTCACTTCAAAGCCTTCCTTTATACTCCCTTCCAAGCCGTCCAGGTTTTCCTGTCACATCATCAATTCTTCCTCCATCCTCTGCTGCTAATTTTGTTTCTTCCCTTCCACCTACTCCATCTCCTACTGATGCTATTCGTTCTGTAAGCTGTACTCCTGTACCCACTCCTTCCCCAACAGAACCTTTCCCTTCTGATTATCCTTCTCGTCCTTCTTCTCGCGCTGCACCAACAAGAAAAAGGAGGTTATCTGAGGAGGAGGCATATGCCCATATAAGAAAAAGGCAGGACGAACTACATCTGTTAAAGATGGAACCAGCAAGGGAAGACCTCCTTGCTGCTAGGGCTAAAAGGCAGTCTTACGAGGCTCCACAGAAAGCTGCTGAGAGTGTGGAAAAAGCAGCTAAGAAGATTTCAGGTTTGTGGAGGTTATAGGGGAGTCTGTAACTACCCTTTTACAGCATCGATGAAAGAACTAATTGATGAGGGAAAAGCTGTAGTTGGAAAAGTCTTTTTTTATGAATATTTACCTTTTTATAATAACCTAGTGGTGAAGCAATGGGTGAACCATAATATGAAGCGAAGTTTCCTTTATGGATACGAAGCAAAGGTGCATTGTGTCATCACTACAAATGCCACCTGAGTGGAGACGGTACCCCATTTCAGCATTGATCCTTTGTTCTTTTTATTCTCCTTTGTTCTTTTATTCCTTTTAGTGTTGGTTATCCCCCTCATTATAGGGGAAAAAAAAACTAAGTATATGTATGATGTATAATGGTACAATAGTTCAACACAAAATAAAAATAAAATGCGAATGGGTATTTTGTTTTCATTTCTCCTGTAAATATTAGGATATTCAAGCAGTTGTACTCTTAACATTTTATTTTAAAAATCTCTCAGTAATTTCTGCCCTCCTCCTTTGTCTTTGCCGAGCTCCTTGGTGGATGTAGGTAAAATCTTCCTGATTTTCTAATATAGTATCATCATTATCATCAGTAAGTAGGTTATTTTCAACAGCCAAATTGTGGAGGACAGCTGTGGCAGCTATAATATCCTCGGTGACTGCAAGTTTCGTTCTCACAGGTGTTCCGAGAACAGCGAACCTCCTCTTCCATACACCAAAGGCCCTTTCAATGCAGTTGCGGGTCTTTATGTGTGATGCATTGAAGTTCCTCTCCTTCTGGGTGCCAAGATTTTAAAAAGGTGTCAAAAGATAGCTGCTGCAGGCATATCCTGAATCCCCAAGCAGGAAGCCCCTGTCGCCCATATATTGAAGATGGTGGCATAAGGTTGACTCATTAAAAATTCTGGAGTCATGTGCGCTGTAAACTTCAACATCTGGGCCACCTGGGCTTCTGATCGGGATCAGAGTTCCATCTATGCAGCCTATGCAACCTGGCATATTTGCATAGATTGAAAATGCCTGCATTACAGCAGCCACTCTCTCTGGCTGACGGAACTTCATGTAGAGATGTGCAATTTCTTTTATAGCAGCCGCCACCCTGGCCACAAATGTGCTCACACTCTTCTGGGACATATTGGCTGTATCTGCAATGGTCATCTGAAAATTACCTGTCGCAAAGTAACGCAGACCGACCAGCAGTTGTAGCCTTGGAGAAATACGAAGACCTGTCAAGAAAAAAAAAAAAAAAAAAAGTGAGATTGCAATACAAGGCATTATTCTGGCTATTATAATCATAATCAATTCACACATAGTTGTTTTGTATGTTTTGATTATTTTATAAGATTTAGGCTCTAAGCTAAGCACTGGGCCAGCAAGGGCCATTCAGCACTTTAACATCAGAACTGGGAGTATATGATTTAAGAGATTATACATATGTATTTATATATATACACTTTTGTATGCGTATATATTACATACATACGTGCTTATAGCCATACATACGTTTATATACATGTACATATGCATTTTTACATAAACTAGTATTAAAAGTGATAATTTAAATGGTCCCTTCAAAGGGAGAAAGATAAATTTATAACATTGTTCAAAAATTGTAAGAAAAACCGATGAGTTTTAAAAATTTCATCAGGTTTTCAGTATCACACTGGTCCCCAAGCAATTTGCTTAAGGGCTTACCGTGAAGGGAACATTCCCTTCATTGCTGGTTAAAATTAGGGCATTCACTTAAAATGTGTTTCACATTTAAGCTCGTATGACAAGTATTGCAGAGAAGGGCCTGTCTCCCTTCTTCACCTATCCACAGTAGGGTGTATGGCTTTCAGTTTAGCATTTGTGGTGAGATTTGACCATCTAAGCTGCCACTTGTTTTTGTTTTTTTAAGTAAAAATGGATAAGATTTTTAAAATCTGTGTAGGGAATCCTGATTTGAGATGGGTTGAGCAAATTTGAGGCTTTATCTGCTTTTTCATTTCTGATCACCCCAATGTGGGCGGGAACCCAACAAAATTTGATATTTACTTTCTTTCTACAGTATAGTAAAACTAACCATTCTTGTATCTCTTGTACTAAATGGTGGGAGGGCATAGATTGCTTAATAGAAAGTAAAACACTATTAGAATCAGTAAAGATGGTATAAAAGGAGTCTTCTTCACTATTAAAAATGTGTCGGAGTGCAAGAATCACTGCATATAGCTCTGCAGTAAATATAGAACAAGAGGATGAAAGCTTCTTTTTTATGACTATATATTCCAACACTGCTGCACATCCAACTCCAGCAGCCGATTTTGAACCATCGGTAAAGGCATGTTTTCCATGGTGTTCAGCTGCATGCTTTAAAAATTCTCTCTTTAAAGCCTCACTAAGTAGTGACTTCTTTCCTCCTGTTGTAGTGAATGTTTTAACAGGTGGGTTACACCAAGGGGGAGACTTTGGATATTTTATTTCTGCAATTTGGATTACTGTTATACCCAATTCAGTAGTCTTCTCTAAGAGGTGCCTCCAAGGGTTTTGGTAGCCTTGATTTGTTTGGGGCTCGATCTATAGGAACTGTAGGAAATGTATTTATAATTTGGGTTATCTTTTGAAGTGAGGGACCTTGCTAGGAACCTTAAACTTAGCTCCTCCCTGCGGATGGAGAGAGGAGGCATGCCAGAATGAACGTATAGACTGTCAACAGATGTTCTGTATGCTCCAGTACATATGCGTAGTCCCATATTGTGGACAATATCAAGTTTCTCTAGTAAGGTCTTGCAAGCTGATCTGCAGATTTGGCATGCGTAGTCCAGCTTGCTCAGGCATATAGATGTATAGAGTCTCAACAAGGTGGTTCTGTTTGCTCCCCAATCAAAATGTGACAATACTTTTAAAATGTTTAATTATTTTTGTTTTTACTTTATTGGATAGGTCATTTATGTGGGGACCAAAAGTTAGTTTATTGTCAAATATGTCTCCAAGGAATTTGATTTCATCCTCATAGGGCAAGATGTCATCGTTTAGAAAAAAATTTGGTATCGTTCCCCTTTTTCTAGTACGTGTGAAACAAATTGCTTTTGACTTCTGGAAGGCGAACTTGAATCCCCTAGATCTTGCCCAAGTAGAAGCAGCGTTAATAGCTCTTTGAATTTTTTGGCATGCTTCTAGTGCAGTCGATCTGCTACAATATATGGCAGAGTCATCTATAAATAGTGTTGCTTGTATGCCTGGTGGAATATGACAAATTAAGCTGTTGATAGCAACTGCAAATAGTGTGACACTTAGGACGCTGCCTTGAGGGACACCTTATGGGACACCTTGTAAGTAAGGGGAAGAGAGTTCTGATCCTATTCTTACTTTGATGAAACGGTTAGATAAAAATTCTTTGATGAAATAAAACATGTGTCCTCCTATATCCCATGAGGCAAACTGTCTTAAAATTCCACCTCTCCACGCAGTGTCATATACCTTCTCAAGATCAAAGACACCTACCACCTGGTTTTGGTTGGCAAAGGCGTTTGATGTTTCCCTTGATAACATTAGCTTTGGGTCTAGAGTACTTCTGTTCTTTCTGAAACCAAACTGCTTATTTGATAGAAGTTTTTTTTTATTCAAGATACCATATAAGTCTGCTGTTGATCATCTTCTCAAATATTTTACATAAATAACTCGTCAAGGCAATAGGTCTAATTATAGCTTTCAGGATCTTTTCCAGGCTTGTGAATAGGAATTATAATTGAGGTATGTCATGAATCAGGTGCAGTATGGGAGACCCACATTCTATTTAGAGTTTCTAATGATTTTTTTATTTTATTATCTAATGAAAGATGTAAGATCATTTCATATCTAATGCCGTCTTCACCAGGAGCAGTTGGAGAAGATCTGGATAGAGCAGTTTGCATTTCGTCCATATTAAAAGGAAGATTAAAAACTTCTGTGTTATTTGAAGCAGGTGAGACCACGATTCGGCTACATTTTTGGGGTTATATATATATATCTATTGTCTTCCTTTAATATTGGTAGAGGTCTTGCAGTGAATTTACCTTGGAGTTTCCTGATCTTGTTCCAGATTTCTTTTGAAGGAGTTTGTGTGTTAATTTTTTATATATATTTCCTCCATGATTCCCTTTTTGCTTTTTTAAAGGTTCTTTTCTGCTTTGCAGAGGCTCTAAGGTAAGCTATTTTATCAGCTTCATAATGTTTATTCAAATACCTTCTGAAGCATGTTCTAGTCTTACAGTTGCGCATTTTTTATTCCACCAAGGGACTGGTTTTTGGTATGTATTTTGTGGCATTGTCTTTCATGCTATTTAAAATGTGTTTGTATACTTGTACTGGAGTTGTAAAATCATTTTGTTCTCTCTTAAAACATGTGGACTTTTTGTAGGATGCCCAATCTGTTTCAACTATCTTCCATTTTGGTTGGTATGGAGAGGGAATGTTGTGTACATACTTTAGCATTATAGGCCAATGGTCACTGCCATGATGTTTACTGACTGACCACTGGTAGTCTAGGTATAGAGATGAGGAACAAATAGATAAATCAATGGCTGATGCTCTGTTATGATATACATCATATCTTGTTTTAGATCCGTCATTCACTAGTACTACATCGTTATTGTCGAGAAATTCTTGAATAAGGTTTCCCCATCGATCATAGATATTTTCTCCCCATAAAAGATGTTTTGCATTAAAATCACCCATTAAAATATAAGGTACTGGGAGCTGGTTTATCAAACCTTGAAGATCAGAAAGGATAAGATGTCTTGGATTGCCAGATAAGTCTAAAAGGAAGTCTTCCAATGAGGGGTCAAGATATAAGGAACATAAGGTAACTTCTTACCAATGTGTATTTTAATAGCACTTGCTTGTAATGGAGTATTAAGTATAATGGCTTCATATTTTAGTGATTTATGGATTGTAAAACCAGTGTCACCTTGACCTCTTGCTGTTTGCAGAGGAGGGGATCTGTAAAAATCATAATTTAGTCCAGGGTTAAAGGATTTGTCCCCTATTTTTGTTTCCTGGAGACAGATAATCTTTGCATCCGAGTCCCTAAAAAGTGTTTTTATTTGCTCAATACTTGAGCTTAATCCTCTACAGTTCCACTGAATGATGGACATTTTGATTCCTTAGATTTTTTGGGATCAGTTTCTTTGTGTGGTTTGTCAGATGAAGTTGAGTTTGATTTAGGATTTGAGGATGTACTTGGGCCTGTCCTAGAAGTGGATGCAGTAGACAAGTTTTGTCTAGAACTGGAGTGTTTTCCTAGATTAATTTTATGTCTTTTTTCTTTTTGTTTGTTGTTTTCTTCTGTGTGCCGAGTGAGGGCTCCGGCTTTGTTTTCTTCATTCATTTTCTTACTTTGTTGAGAATTTTTTGGAATAGGTTTGTTTCTATTGGGGGGAGGTGAGAGAGATACAGGTCTTTCTCTTCTTGCACTTGGTATTTCAGGTTCCATCAGATCAGGCAGATATTCTGCCTGAGAAGCCATCGCAGTGCAGGACGGTATTTTGATTTCTGATGAAGGGTCTGATGTCCTACTTGAAGAGAGGGGAGGGTGAGGGATTCCAAAGAAGAGGGAGTAGGGGAGGAGATATCCAAGGGAGGTGGGGTATATATAGGAGCTCCCGAGGGTTGAGGAGCATTTACTCCAAGAGTAGGCGGTGCTCCATCCTTTGATGGTATACAAGATTTTATTGTGGTATGATAGCTGTGGTCAACAGCTTTTGCATATATCTTTAATTTTCTTATACATTTTTTGGCAAAGCCTACTGTGATGTGTTCACAGGCTGCTTCTTCTATTTTGTATTCTTGGCATTTTTTGTCAAGGGGACTGTGTGTGTCACCACAATTTACACACTTTGGTGGGTTAGTGCAATCTTCATATTTATGTTCGGCAGATGAGCATCTGCTACATATTTTCTTTTCTTTGCAGAATTTGGATGGGTGTCCGTATTTGTAGCAGTTATAACACTGCATAGGTTTAGGTTTTAGGGGTCTTACTGACAGCCTCTCATGTTCAATATTTATGTTGCACAGTACTTCAGGATCAACAAATGTTAAGATAATCATGTTATTTTTAGCTGTCTTTACATTCCAAACATTATTTGGGCACATCTAGAATTTCATTTTCTGGGAAATATATATTTCTCTTAAAAGAATACACCTTTTCCATAGCTAAAGCCTAGGTGGAGGATGATTTCCTTCAGGATATCATTTTCAAGGTCCAATGTCCTCAACATTAGTGATTGTGTTTGAGACCTTATTCATGTCAAATCTAGTAATGTCACCTCTAGGAATATTTCCATTTTTTTTTCTGGAGGTGTCTGGCAATCAGAATGGTGTTGCATCGTTCAGATTTTGATGTCACCACAAACCATGTCAGAGGGAGGGGGTTCCTCTCATACTTTGTTTATGTTGGTGTTCAGTTGTAGGGGCAAACTGAGCTGGCTTATATACTATATCAAGGTTTTTAGGGATGCTGGCGGTCAGTGTTCCTTGAATGGTCTGTCCTAGGATACGCGTTTCCTTAATGTTGACTCCAGCTTTGAGGGCATTATCACATTTGCCAAAAGTTATCCAGGCATTCCATTTCTCCTAAGATGTGTTGCAATTCATGCAGATAACATCTATTTCCCCATATCTACAAAAGGATGTGGTAATGATGTCAAAGTTGGCTTCAATTGGGATATTGGTCACATGGAGGATGGCGTAGCCTTTACTCTTTGCCGTGTCCAGATTTATCTGGAGGTGGAGAAACTAGTGCAGGGTCATTTCTTGCAATGTTACATCCGTTTTCTATGTATGTTGTGGCCATATTTAAAGGTGAAACGTTATTAATGCATAGAAAGGAGATACTGTGGTCTCCCAATGCCTTGGGAGGTAAAAGATATAGATCCCCACAGGACCAGAAAGCCTAGAATATGGTCATTTATACATACAGAGCCTCGGAATTGAGCTAAGATGGACCTTGTCAACCCGGAAATTTGTCCTCTGTAGTTTTGTCCCATGTAGAATGGGGCCGGCGTGGTCATCCTGTATGTACACTAGAAGGGCAGAAGAGAAGTCAGCAGCCTGGTGTCTCTCTTACTACATGCATTCCACAGACGGCGAGCTTTTGGCCACTTGACTGTGTTCAAACAAGTTGCTTGGACCTTGATGAAAAAAAGAGAAATCCGGAATGGTAGGGCTGGGAATGTAATGTGAAGAGAAGGGATAATTTAATTCACAAAGAGGTAGGGTGGAGTATCAATTACCATCTACCTTTTCCAGAGATCATCAGCGTCTTGGTATAAGAGTGGTCAGAGTCATATTCAGGAAAGCCATGGTCGTCAATTTGTAATCCCTTACTGTGGTAGGATAGCAATGATTTTATATCGTCATCTTCAGCTATGGATGCAGAGGGTGCTACTCCTCACTCAGGTTATACCTGTCATCACAGGAAATTTAATTTCGGAGTATGCATCTCCTAGCCTTTCCCAAACGAGGGTAACCCACAAGGCAGTGGGGCAGGGATTGGTAGCATGCCAGGGCGTGTCCACACGCCGGTGGGCCATAGCATGCTACCTAGGGGCTCTTTGCTGCTCCCTGTCGAGATATCCCGCTCAACGCTCGGTCGCTGGACATAACTTCAGCGTGGCAGGGAGACCTCTTGCAAGTAATACGCCAGCTTTTAGAAGGCAGAAGCTATGGTCTTAAAACTAATGTCTTAAAACTATGTTGCGCATGCACTCCCTCACCCCCCTTGTATGTTTTGAATGTATAGTTATAATAGATATTTCATTACCTCTCCTGTCACGAGAAGATGGGAGTCTGTGGCGTATCTGCTCGAACAACACCTCCAATGCTGCTTTCGACAATCTGTACCTGCAAATACAGTTTGGTAAATATATGCCATAGCCAATATTAATAAGAAGAGGAACAGGAAATAAAAGCATATGCAGCATATATGTATATATATGTATATATATATATATATATATATATATTTATATATATATTTATATATATATATATATATATTTATATTTATATATATATTTATATTTATATATATTTATATTTATATATATATTTATATATAAATATATATATTTATATAAATATCTATATTTAAATATATATTTATATTCATATATATATTGTATATATATATTCATATATATATCTCTCTATATATATATTTATTTATATATATATTTATATATATATATATTTATATATATATTTATATATATATATTTATATATATATATTTATTTATATATATATTTATTCATATATATATTTATTCATATATATATATATATATATATATATATATATATATATATATATATATACTTTGAAACTCCTGTTCATTTAAATCATGGCAGGGGTTAGTCCTATGAAGAAATATTATTCTGCGTCTGCGCAGACCCAAGTGTTGCAGCTCCCTATAATCATGAATTTAATTAATGTCCTCCATTCTGGTGGAAAGTAATGAAAATCATTATTGTAGTATTGCAATATC
>BOPN01007612.1:27500-32500 GCA_017312705.2 Penaeus japonicus | reverse complement strand
TATATATATATATATATATATATATATATACTGTATATGTATATATGTGGGTATATATACACATCTCATTTATATCTCATAACAGTGATAAGCAAATATTTAAAAGTATGATAAAATGCAACAAGCGATAATTGGTGAGTATAAAATTTGTTTCTGGATTCATCCGGTACTATTTATTCTACCGTTATTATCCAAGGTCTGTTAAAGGGTGTTGAAGAGTAGCTTACTTTGCTCTCTCTCTCTCTCTCTCTCTCTCTCTCTCTCTCTCTCTCCCCCTCCCCCCTCCTCCCTCCCTCTCTCTCTCTCTCTCTCTCTCTCTCTCTCTCTCTCTCTCTCTCTCTCTCTCTCTCTCTCTCTCTCTCTCTCTCTCTCTCTCTCTCTCTCTCTCTCTCTCTTCCCCTCCTCCCTCCTCCCTCTCCCTCTCTCTTTGAGAGAAGAGAAGCATTTAATAAAAATCCTCAACCCGACATACTTATTAATGTAATAACCGATGTAAGTACCTACGCGTTCGGGTGTGTACCCGTTTTTCAAATACTGTGAATTAGCATAAACTTAACGAGGAAAAATATATAATGACGCTGCAGAGCGGAAACGCGTCATCACTTGAAATTCCGGGTATAGAATCTTTGAAATAACTGACCTAACTGTCATCTCTTGCGAAACCTGACCTTCGCTACAGTCTACAGTTACTTACGAATGTTCTAGTAATGTAAACTAAGAATAAGAATTTCATATTGACATTGATATTGATAAACTCAATAAACTAAATCAATTTTACACAAAAGAAATATATAAGAAAAAAAAAAAATCCCTGAAAAAAACAAAAAACCGGAAAACCCCGAAATTATACACATTTCTCCGAAGTAAAACCCCTCTGCCATTACTGTCACGTTATGGATGCAACAGACCTTGCATATGCCACTGGGTACGATCGGAAGAGGGACAGCTACAAGATGCAAAGTTCCATTACAGCCTCTTGCACACAAGGAGGCGCGCTCTCTCCCACGCGACTTCCCTGCAGCTCTTTCTGGCAAATTTGTTGAGGGAATGTTGCACTAGACGGAGAGCAATGTTGCATCGTACACTGTATTTTTGTTTTGTTTTGTTTTCTTTTGTTTTGTTTTGTTTTGTTGACGGGGTTTTGGTTCTGTAACATAATTATGGTGATCATGGTTATGATTATGATAATTATCACATGATATGGTCATTAATATGTAATTAAAAAGAAAAAAGACGATTGTGTTCATCAGTATTTATAAGTGATATTGATAATAATGATTGAGATGGTAATGGCGGTCTTGATAATTACGATGATGATGGTGATAATGATGATGATGATGATAATGATTATGATGATGATGATGATGATAATGATGATAATGATAATGATGATGATGATGATGTTAATGATGATGATGATGATGATAATAATGATGATGATGATAATGATAATGATGATGTTAATGATGATGATGATGGTGATAATGATGATGATAATGATTATAATGATGATAATGATAATGATGATGATAATGATGATGTTAATGATGATTGTGATAATGATGATGATGATAATAATGATTATAATGATGATAATGATGATGATGTTAATAATGATGATGATGATGATAATGATAATGATGATGATGATGATGATGTTAATGATGATGATGATGGTGATAATGATGATGGTAATAATGATGATGATAATGAAGATGATGTTAATGATGATGATGATGATAATGATGATAATGATAATGCTGCTGATGATGAATATAATCATGATGATAATAATAACGATAATGATAGTAGCAATAATGATAATAATAATAACATTTGTAATAAAAGTATAAAACAAAAACAACAATAATAATCTATAATGATAATAATCATCATCATTATAACGATCCTCCTCCTCCACGTCATCCTTTTTCTTCTTCTCCTCCTCCTCCTCTTCATCATCATCATCATCATCATCATCATCATCATCATCATCATCATCATCATCATCATCATCATCATCATCATCATCATCATCATCATCATTATCATCATCAAAAATAATGATGATCATAAAAACAATAGCGATAATAACCATATATGCAAAAATAATTGTGGTGATAATGATGATGATGATGATAATCACAATGCTGAATATGATGAAAAAGTTGAGCAAATCAATCAAATCAAACCAATGTTGATGATATTGATTGCAATCATATCAGTATTCATGGCAAAAGATAATTAATGACGATGATGATGATGATGATGATGATGATGATGACGATGATTATAATCATGGATATTATTATGGTGATGAGGATCATAATGACATGATAGCAATGTTGAAAGGATTTATATAGCGCTAGTAATGCCTTTGTCTGGAGAAAATTCATCTTGAAATAAAAACACACACAAGGAAGGTAAATTCCAGAGCTGAAATTCGCAATTGCATCAATTAGAATGAGTTTAATGGATAATTGCAGAGTTATTATCGATTGTCGTCTGCAATGTCCTGATAATACATCGGTTATTGTTTACAATGAATCCCATTTGAGACGAGATTCATGCACTTGCATCACTGTGCCTGCAAAATGTTTAATTCAGTCATTAATTAAACCAACTTCATATATATTGATCATATTTACATCCAAGAAATTACGAAATATGTTGAAAAGAAAAGTATCAACAGGATTTTCGTGGACTGATAAGAATAATATATCTTTATCCAAGAAATTATTTCTAATGATTATGTTGAGAAGAAAAATACCGAGGTTCTCAGTTCCTCAGTGCTTTTGGGTGCATTGAGCCCTTCCCATGTCATAGAGAGAGAAAGAAAACATGACAAATATCAAAGAAGCTAATTAAAAAGTTAAAATAAAAAAACATATAAAATAATCTTTCATATTCATTTATTTCAAAATAGATATTTTGACATTTCACGCGTTAGCGGTATCTATTGATTGAAAACAAATATCATGTTCAAAGTAAAGGCTTGAGGTCATCATAGCGTGAAAATAAAAGGTGAAATCGCTGCCTTCGTTTTCCCAAATTAAGAACATTGAATTATTGACTAAGAAGTTCAAAATAAAACAATATCGTGTATATATATATAAATATATATAAATACATATATATATATATATATATATATATATATATATAGATAGATAGATAGATAGATAGATAGATAGATATACGTGTGTGTGTGTGTGTGTGTGCGCGCGCGCGCGCGTGCGTGCGTGTGTGTATTCATGTGTGCATGTGAGTCATAGGCTAAGTTTCCAGCTAAAAACAGATGGTATTTAACTGTGATTTCTGGTAAATTAATTGAGATTGGCACTTTCGCTCCCTGTTGGAGAAGGTCAGACGTGGCCTTATCCCCTTTTATGATAGAGCTTTGAACAATTGTCGGGTAAACACCTTCATGTCTTCAAGATTAATATTTCTTATTCATGCGTGTAAAGTGGATCGTATAAAAAAAAAGCGAGACACATATGATGCTCTTCAAATCATTACAATTACTATTCTACAACACTTAAAATAGGATAAAGAAACCTCAATCATACCAGGTTGAAATCCACATATGACACACGCTGGAGTTATTCCATAAGATTAAAGGCATTGTGAAGGACCAGATTATGTATACTGACTCACAAGCGCCGGATAATGAAGCGAAATAGAAATGGATTTAGGTTACCAAAGATGGTAACTAGACCGAGACGGCGGCTGGAAGATTTAAGCCAAGCACAGTTTGACTCGTTTCCCCTTTAAGGCCCAAGTGATGAAGAGCGCTGGGTTATTATATATTAAGATGGCCTCAGATCTCTTGCTATTTATATTTGGATTTTAATCTGGGTGCCATGAAGCTCCCATTTTCAATTATAGCCTGATTAATTGTTTAGTGTTGGATTGTCTTACTGATTATTCAGGTGATGATGATATTGAAGGTATGTCTTTAACTTAATAATGAGACACGAAATATTTTGTGTTCAAACTGTTAGTTTTACATATATTATCTCACCATGATACATTATATTGACGGCAACGATAAAATTATAAATATTACATTTAACTATTTAATTACAGTAAATGTATTTTGTAAAGGGTAAAATACACACTGCAACTTAATGAGAAATTAAAAGAAGGTAAAATATCGAGGAGGCGGAAGTGAGATGACGAGCAAGGAAGCTTACGGAACACAATGCTAATTACAGTTACTATACTGATAATGATGATGATAGAAGGATGTCGTGAATTATAAAAATATTGATAAAGATGATATTGATTATAATAATGATAATGGTGATAATGATAATAAAAGTGATTGTAATTATGATATTGATTATGATGATAAGATTTATTATAATAATGACGATACTGATAATGATAAACTATAATTATAATAAGGATGATTATAGTGATGATAACATTATTAGTAATAATGAAAATCTAAATTATGATATTAAGCACAGAAATGGTAATGATAAGGATATCGATAATGATAAAAATTATGATAATAATAATAACTATTATTATAATTCAGTTGATATTGATGATAATCATCATCATCATCATTATCATTATCATTATCATTATCATTATCATTATCATTATGATCATGATCATGATCATGATCATGATCATGATCTTTATCATTATCATTATCATTATCATTATCCTCACCATCATCACCATTACCATCATCATCATTACCATTATCATCATGATAATGAAAATTATAATAATGATGATGATAAAGCAATATTAATACAACTATTGATAATAACATAGAACAATAAAGAAAATAATGATGATAAGGATGATAATGATAACGATAACATTGATTCTTACTGACTGTAATGTTAGTAATGATAACAGAAATTATAATAACTATTAATAAGTGCTTTTTAAAACGCTAGACTATGAAACAAAATAAAATGTATTTATAATAGTTACCCTTTAAGTTTACCGTTTTTTTCAAATATTTATTCACAGAA
>BOPN01007612.1:20000-22500 GCA_017312705.2 Penaeus japonicus | reverse complement strand
TAATGTGTTTGATATATTTTGAGGTTTGTACTATACTGTATTTTTTGCACTCTGCACCTGCAAAGGCTCATACATAAACTATGTTCTGGCACAATCTTTATTTTCATAATAAAGATTGTGAATATTCTATCATTTTTTTTAGTTTGTATAACGTTGCAGTCGTTATGCCGTTCCTGTATATTTTGTCGTAATTTTTAACAATGTAATTGGCACCCTACCCCTCCCCTTCCCCTCCCTCCCCCTGGAAGATAACCAATTGCATAGTTTTATTTCCGTTTTTTTTTTTCTTGACCGTATACGTTTTCAACAGGCGAGACACCGTTTGTAAAAATGAGGAGAAAAAAAAAGAAAAATACGGGAAAAATACACACCACAAAGTGGTTCTCCATCTAAAAAAGGAGGCTACAGTGGGCTCTGCTCTTGGCACTTCCTAAAACTTAAAATTATATAGCGTGGCCAGAGGTTGAACAAAAGTTGGTGCTTTTATATGAATCGACACAATTAAATCCATAAGCTCTCTGACTTTAACATAATTCGTAGTAAACATCGGACCTCCCAAAGAGTGAAAAATATCATATACGGATTAAGTGTTAGCTCTTTCATAATATTATTAACAATACAATTTTCGTATCTTTTAAATTAATATTGATTTAACTGATTATCTTGGTTGCATGTATATTGCCGTACGATTTATAATATGTATATGCTGGAGCTGAACTTGGTCGTGTGTAAAATAGCTTCCAGCATGGATCTCTGTTTCCTATAATCAGATCATCATAAGTCCTCCCGCTTTTTCAATATATATTACTAATTAAAATTGTGTTGATGATAATACTGAAGGTCATTCTTTATCCTCCTATTAATACTATTGTAATGATTATGCATTAATATGTGATACTATGGATGAAATTACAAAATAGTTTGTTGCAATTAAAAAGTTGATGACTATAAGTGGTAAATAGAGATAATCATGATAATCTTGTAGTGCCGACTTAAATATATTATCAACTTTGATTATACAATATGCTAGCAGGTCGTCAGCTGATATGCTGTCAACCCGCATGGACAAAAGAGAACAAATCTCTACGGGATTTCACATACAAATACCCTGCACTATTAGATCATGATAATCATATGACCGGGTATTTTTTTTTTTCACAATAAAAAAGACAAGTGACTCGTGCCTTTGATTCACACACAAACACACACACACACACACACTCAATACTTAACACACTTAAATTACTCAAAATTGTTGATGCCAGGCGTATATGCTCCCGGACATCTTTAATAAACTTTTTGTGTTTTCGAACTATGAAAACTTCAACTGTGAAGCATTGGTCGAGCTGGTATGCATTAAATTAAACAGTTAATGCATATAAAAAGGAGCTCTTGTCATTGTCAAAATTTTACGAAGGACTCGTAAAGTATTTTTTTTTTCTGACTAATTTCAGAATTTCGGATAATTGCACACTTAGCAACTGCACAGTGCAATGTACCCTTAGTAGGTTAGGGTAGAAACTAAGCGTGGTTTCAGAACCACTCCTGCATGACACAAGCATAGTGGACAAAACAGCAGTCATAAATCAAATATACTAGACTAAGGAAAAGGGGATATTTCTTGGCAGCGAAGGGCAAATATCAGTCGTTCAATATTTCCTAATACTTTTAGCCATTAGAACGTCCCTGTATTTGGTTCATGTCATTAATGCTGTTCTCTTTGCTGCTTATCTCGCTTCCATTTTGACTGTGCTGTTGGGTAACATCTCTGTCATCACCAGTCCACTAACGAGTTAAGAAAAAAAAGAAGGAAATTACTTCATGTTCTGTTTTCCAGACACGTATCTTAATGCAATCCGTTGAAGACGGCTGGAGTACCCCATTCGTCTATGTATAGCATTATGATACACTGTTCATGTAGCCCCATGGCAACATAAAAGTTACGCAACATATAATCAGGAACTCCTGCTGCGTAAAACGATGCGAAAGTGGGAGAGTCTCCACACGTAGCCAGAGGGAATAGCTTCTACTTGTGTTTATTTAAAATCAATATAAACGGATCTGAGCAATAACGTGAAGAAAAAGTATCGCATCTAATGATATAAGTATATAATACAATGATGAATGAGCATGATAAAGCCAATCAATCAAACAGTATAAAGCTATCACAGTGTTACAGATATAATTATTAATAGGTATCAAAAGTACGATTCATCAATATTTCCTTTGTCGTCAAAGATGGGAATTACTGTCACTCCATTAACCGATTTTTCTGTCGCTATCCATGATGTCATTACGTCAATGTAACAGTATAGTTTCTGATTGCTGTGGCAACAGGTGTGACCTCGAACATTCTATGAGAGTATCACACACCATATTCTGATATACTCAAATAATGCAGGAACTTTATTTGTCTCATCCTATAGGATTGATTGTCCTGGTTCCTGCTGGTTGAAAACTTATCGTTTGATGAATTTCTACTGTTGAGTCTGCACTTTGT
>BOPN01007612.1:0-2500 GCA_017312705.2 Penaeus japonicus | reverse complement strand
CTATATTTTAGCAAGAGGAAAGAGTGACAGAGAGTGACAGAGAGAGAGAGAGCGAGAGAGCGAGAGAGCGAGAGAGCGAGAGAGCGAGAGAGAGAGAGAGAGAGAGAGAGAGAGAGAGAGAGAGAGAGAGAGAGAGAGAGAGAGAGAGAGAGAAAGAGAGAGAGAGAAAGAGAGAGAGAGAGAGAGAGAGAGAGAGAGAGAGAGAGAGAGAGAGAAAGAGAGAGAGAGAGAGAGAGAGAGAGAGAGAGAGAGAGAGAAAGAGAGAGAGAGAGAGAGAGAGAGAGAGAGAGAGAGAGAGAGAGAGAGAGAGAGAGAGAGAGAGAGAGAGAGAAAGAGAGAGAGGGGGGGGGGGGGGGGGTATTTTCCTTTCCCTTACAGAATGCACTTCATGAACAGTGGAAAAGTGGTCTTGAAACAAAAACGCTGAGACAACGCAAGCGGTGCGAACATAACTTGCCCTTGAATGACCGCATTTTTTTCTCCTCCTCCACTTTGTTTTAACAGTTCTACTTCCATGGTAAAAAAAAATATTTCAACTTTATATATACAAACACACACACACACACACACACACACACACACACACACACACACACACACACACACACACACACACACACACCAACACCAACACACATACATAAGCGTTTAGTATATGTTTTAGTACAGTATGCGTCCGATTCTTAAAACGCGGCTGAAATGTCTTCCAACTAGAAGTTAACCTGAAATAACCGTGAACTGAGACTCACCCGAGCCTCGAGACCAAACAGAGAGAAAGAAACGTTTGTAGCCTTTCAACCGTGAGAGGCGATGCTTTTTATAGCCTCTCTGGTGGAATTACTGTTGGAGACAGTAGAGGAAGACGCTGAAACATATTTCGACTGAGGAAATGTACCGAATCAGGAAGCAAACTGACTTTGGAGTTTAGCATGTTGTGGGCTTCTTTCATGGTCCCATTTGTATTGCTTTCTTTTAGATTTGCTAGATCTTGCAAATTACGGTGGTGTGATTTGGACCACTAGTTATATAGTTATCGAAGACAGTTTTAGAGGGACATTTTCTTCAGCGTATCTTACTAATTGTGCCTATCGGTATCTTTTATTTATTCTTATGATATCATATCTACTCTTTCATTGTGTTCATGTCATGCTTTACTCTTTTCATATTGCATGTGCGAAATCGCAGAGTAATTCCAGAACAAACATTTTTTTTTCATAAAAGTGAAATAACTCTTTAAGTAAATAAAAAATAAAGTTCTAACTTACAATCATACTAACAAACGAATGTAGAAAACCAAAGAAAAAAACTCTTCTCATTCTATCAATTTCATAAACGTGACATCCATCCGGTGAAACGCAATAAGAGAAAATTTTGTTAGTTCAGAATCCTCAGGAGGAAGGCAGTCCTAGGCTTCTAGGTTTGACTTCTAACTCGGCAGTTGCATTCTGGAGTCACGTGTCGTGAACCGGAAATGAGACTGAAGGTGCATAGCTGAAGAATTGTTTATTCATCTGTATATCTATCTATATATCTATCTATTAATACATATATATATATGTATGTGTGTGTGCGTGTTTCTGTGTGTGTTTGTTTGTTTGTGTGTGTGTTTGTGTGTGTGTGTGTGTGTGTGTGTGTGTGTGTGTGTGTGTGTGTATGTGTGTGTGTTTGTTTGTGTGTGCGTACGTGCGTGTGTGAGTTTGTCTACATGAAAATGATTTTCCTTCCGAATTCCTGGTCAAACGTTGATCTATTCTCCTCTCGCTTAGATCACCACCAAATGCAACAACAAATCCAAGACAGTAAACATAAATAAAATCCGTTAAAGAGTCCTCCATAACTTTCTTGCCTTTTCCTTCACCCTTTTTATCTCTCTCTCTTTATCTCTCAATTTCTCTCCTCTCCCTTTCTTCTCCCATTTGTCACCTTTATTCTCGGTTTCTCTCAACCACTCAGCTTTACTCACAGCCTCAGCACTTGTCATCATTTTTCAGGAATCTCATCTCCTTTCCGTTATACGTAATTGGAAACCGATTGAAGTTTCTAGTGTTGTGACCGCGGGAGTGGAAGGAGAAAAAGGTCTTGGTAATTTGAACACCTGCGCGGCCGAATGCGTCTGTGCATAAGGTCTGAATTTTGCTTTCAAGTACCTGTTGGGTTTTGTTTCGTTATGTTTGTGTGCGTGTTGATGATAATGATGATTGATGAATATGCGGATCGGTCTATTTGATTCCATCTTGGCTGCTAAAATCACGAGAACGGTAAATCCTCAACGTAGGACCATTTGAAGATGCCCTGAAAGAGTCCTAGGATCACTTAAAGTGATATTGAGAAACTTTCCTCTTTAAACACATTCATTCAGAAATGATTTTATTAGACACAGAAATGGCTATGCAGCAAAGACGGTTGCTCTGTTGTGTAGTGAGGGAAAATGGTAAAAAGTTGTTAGTTAAGAACACACACAAAAAAGGTGATATATATATATATATATATATATATATAT
>BOPN01007611.1:10000-12500 GCA_017312705.2 Penaeus japonicus | reverse complement strand
CGGGAGTACCCTCTCTCTTCGACATGAGCGTTGTGGACAGAGTAAAGCATCATCACGACGTTATGGTCGCTCCAGCAACCCAGTGTTGCTATACTTGTAGTCCACGTCGCCCTCTTTTTCATGGTGAGGTCACGGAGCATCCATTTATGGTTTACCCTTACTGTCCCTCACCACATTCGTCCGTCGGGACTGGAGTATGTGAAAGAGCGATGGGGAAGTGTACCAGTTGTCTACAATTCCAAAGGATCAGTACAGCTTTCGTCGAGGCAGGCATAGTGCTCTTATCCTGGGCCGTGTAAATCCGGAAACACGAAGTGTATCCGCTGAAGTATCAGAACAAGACTATAAAAGTTTGAGGGGCTTTCCCTCTTGCCTGTCGTAGGGTTAATGTTGTTATGGCACGTCACTTCTGCATTGTTGTTAGTTGTCTTGGCTTCGGCCGTGCAAGTTTTGGGTATTGTATTTGAATTATTTTTATTATGTATTATTACATATGTAAGTATGAGAATAGATCATAATCTCGTTTTTTCCCCGGAAAAGGAGGAAAATTGATCGAACAGAGGAATCAGAGTCCTATTCTTGATCTTGCCGTCCTCGTGATTATGTCTGTATATTTTCAAATATAGTATATATTTGCAAGTATAGCACCTATTCGAGATGTGTAGTATATATTCAGGATATATAGTATATATTCAGAATACATAATGTACACCCAGGAAATGCACTGCATCCTCAGGTTCCATATTCATTAGGATTTGTTTGTATAGTACGTAGTACTATTTTGTTTATTCCTTTTTGTTTGGTCTGAGTTTTGGGGCCATTATTTATATATATTAATAAGATGGGATGTATTGATTGGAATCATTGTTAGTTACCGACACCTTTTTTTTCTTTCTCTATCTCCATCTCGCCCGTCTCGTAGTTTGCGTATCACTTTGTATGGAGGTTATTTGACCTCGCACACAATAGTGATATATAAACAGCGAATCTTTGGAGAGTTTGTAAGATAGTCCATCTTCACTCACTTAAAAGGTTATTGTGCCAAGGTTATTGTTCGTAATTTTTGCATAGTTGTTGTCTTTGGCACTTTCTATCTTCTCCCATACTATTTTTGTAAGAGTATGAATTCTTATATTCATGGGTGGGATGTTGTAGTGTGTATGCAACACTGCAGCCGAAGGTATATAGTTTTCAACTCTATTTGGTGGCTTTCCTGGTTTTGGGATGAGACAGATTGTCGCTTTTTTTAACATTTCGGGAAAGTAGCCTGACGCCAAACTGGCATTGAATATGCTAGTTAGTTTCGAGATCATGTTACTCGGGAGATGAGTGATGTCTGTTTTATTTATCTTGCTCTTACCTGGAGCTTTGTTTGTTTTTCATTTTCAATAATACTGACTTGATGTCGTCATTTGTTATCACAGCCGTCAGGGGATTCTCGCCTAATAGGCTGTTTGTATTGATGTTAGGATACGGTATTAGTTAGTTTGGGAACCGTGCGAGGTCTCTTTGGATGGTTTCTTCAAATTGGGGGTTGAAATATTGATTTTCTTTGTCTGTTATTTTGAATGCTTTGCTCCAGTATTTATTGTGGAGCTTCTCTTTGCTTATAGCATCGTAAATTTTGTTGTTTTGAGAGACGTATGTATATGGAGAGTGAATGTTACTATTTCCTATTAGTTTGTTCAGCTTCCTCCAGAATATTGCTGGGTCTTTCGTGCAAGATGACAGATCTCTGGGTTAGTCTCTCCCAATTTTCCTGTGACAACTGTCCTTTGCTTGTTAGTTGCAACAGCCTGTATTGTCGTCTTGTGTTTTCATTCCAGCCATGCCTTTCTGCTTGTTGTTTGAGGTTTTAATATTCCCTTTTACTGCTGTTGAGTCGTGCATTTGTTCGATGGTGCAGAATTGTGTGGTATTGTTTGACTGGGATGCTTTGATCTTTTGCGGAGGTTATTTATTTGAACCAAGCTGCGGTACCCTTATTTATTGCTTTGTACCATTTGTTATGCAATTGTATTGTGGGGGTATTGCTTAAGATTTGGTACTTCTCCCAGTCGGCATTTCTGTAATCAGCTCGTGGTGGTGTTGGTATCATTATCGGTGATGTTGATACCGTGAACTGAATTGTTAGATGGTCACTTGTGGTTGCATCTCCTGGTGTTGTGAGCATGCTCAAGGTGCCGTATTTGTTAGCAATGACAATATCTGGGGTTGAGGCAGAAATGTTGGTGACAAAGGTTGGGAAATGAGGTCCAATTATGACAGCTTGCTCGTGATTGACATATCTGGCAAGTCTGTTGCCTACCTGGTTGTTGTCATTATTGCCTAAGATGTGGCGAGCATTAATATCTCCCAGTATGTACACTGGCTTATTTGTTCTTAATAGCCGCATGATGTCAGCCTCAAGCATGTGCGGTCTTCTCGGTGGGAGATAAGCTGTGGCTATTCGATGCCCAGGAATTCTGATTGGAAGTCATCGATTATTCTACGTTTGATG
>BOPN01007610.1:55000-56601 GCA_017312705.2 Penaeus japonicus | reverse complement strand
TTTTTTGTGCTATTCATTTTAAAGTCGATTTGAAAATCGTAATGAATTGGTCTACTCTTTCTAGAAATATTATTTCCCTTTTGTATTTCATTCTAAGCATTTATTTCGAGGAGTGTATATAGTTTATATATTCTCTCTCATAAAGGCCGAATCGTCAGCTGAAAATATATCATATATTGATGTAATTAATCATACAGAAATATAAATGCTGAGCCATCACACATAATTTAGGTTATGTGGATATGCAAAATTATATCTATATATCCAAAATCGAAGAAAGAGCATGAATCTTATTATCTCAATAATTACCATATATAGAAGACTATAACCTTACTTTTTTCACACAAACAATACCACAGCAACAAACCTCATACATATTTCACGTGCGTGGTTGTTGTGGCCGACAGCTGTATATTCAAGCGAAAGATTCTCATTTTCAGGAATCATGATGCTATATCTTGGATGATATGATGTTCTCGGAGGAAATGATTTTCCACGATAGCCGCTGTCACACGCACAAGAGTCACAAATGGCTAATCTTGTGCAGTGTCCAGCAGCTGCAGTGAAATTCGTCTTTGAATCACAAAGGTTCTTGAGTGATCCATTTTCTTGAATGAAGGATCCCAGAAGTATTGTGAGATGAGCTTGATGGGGTGATGTTAAGATCATGGCGCTGAATTGAACATACCGAGGCTCCGCTCTGGTAAGACTTAGGTCCTGATACAGGTTCAATTACATCCCAAACCTATCCATGCGGTATACTCCTAATAAGGAAACGACACGTGCATTTATGCGAAGGAAAATAACCAAAACAAACCCCAAAGGCAATACAGCCATAAACGATACTAAATTATTCCCTGCAAGAAACAACTATGCCCTGTAATGATGCTTTTTGAAAAGAATCCTGCCGTTTTCCTTCTTAAAGTATGTTAAACAACATATTTCCTCAACCTACTTCGGCCCTAGAGTCAATTTCTCCGTCGACACTTTATTGTTGATTCTTCTATATCTTCCACTATAATTTTCATAACATAAAAGCATGGAAACCTTTGGATAAGACTGGTGATACAAATGGAACTCCATCGGTGTTAAGGCCTTGCATTGTCACTGAGTATCCCATACCTTCTGCCAGAGAGGCCGTCCGCTCTTACCATATCCTACAGTATCACTAAACACCATGATGACCCCAAGCCCACGTGAACGTCCCCCTAGGTGTTGCTTCCATTTCCACAGAATCCTACAGGTATTATTCCTTGCTCCAACAAGACAAGCCTCACACTGAACTCCACAGAGCGGACGCTATGTGTTGGACCCACTTCGTAGCCCAGGACACGCCCCCTCCTCCTCTTCTTCCTCTTCTCGTAACGTACTCAGTCGAAGGGCGTCGTCGACACGGAGCTGAGTGCGTGGTGTTGTTGTTGAGACGAGACGGCGAAGGACACTGACTAGCGACAGAGCCGGGCTTCTCTTTTATGGCGTCAACGGACAGTAACAAGATCACGATACCAACGAGTCACGTGACGACTCTCTGCGTCCCTCCTCACTTGACCCCTCTCCCCCCCTTTTTGTCGATAGTGGCAGAGGGGGTTCCCTTCGCTCAG
>BOPN01007610.1:42500-45000 GCA_017312705.2 Penaeus japonicus | reverse complement strand
GATCAGAGAAGAGGGAGTATATACTACAATATCAGTCCCAGAACTGTTATACTACAAAAACTGTTTGTATAGATAATATGTATTTATTGAGAATACCTAAGTGAAAATCAGTTATATGTGATAAGTACACCTATGGTATCAATGTTGGTCTATTTTGTCACTAGGACAATCTACACTACATTACAGAGGCAACAATACATTAAATGCACTAAAATTCGATATTTGATAACTGTATCACAAGTTATCAATTTACATTATCATATCCTCAGAGATGTTGTTTGCTGCTGCCGCTAGGAAAACGGATGCTCTTCTACCGGCGGTATCTGTAGGGGCGATGGTCAGAATGACGGTACCGTTTGCCTTAAAATCACAGGAGATAGCACAGCCCACCTTTGCGACACACACACACACACACACACACACACACACATATATATATATATATATATATATATATATATATATATATATATATATATATATATATATATACACACACATATATATATATATATATATATATATATATAGAGAGAGAGAGAGAGAGAGCGAGAGAGAGAAAGAGAGAGAGAGAGAGAGAGAGAGAGAGAGAGAGAGAGAGAGAGAGAGAGAGAGATAGTTGCACGCGGCCGATCAGAGGGAGAGGGACCGGCCAGAGGACATTCGCTTGACAGTAAAGAGAGGAAATTATACCGAGACGGAGTCGTGATAGATACGTGGAATTCCCATGTTTTTAACAACGAAACCAAGACCCTGTGCCGTGTCAGTTCCTGGATATATTTCGTTAGTAAGCTAGACTAATGCGTGTCCCCATTGAGGCGGTACGTGTGTATTACTGAAAGAGTACTTACGGCCAAACGTCACGGAGGTAGATGAGAGGATCACGAACCAAATATGGCTCAAGTTAACGTGCATACCCGGGGGCGAATCCAGGAAACGTTCCGAAACCTCGCGACTCGTGTTTTCGTCGCAAATGAAACGAAACTGCGACCAATCCAAGAAACAACTTGCGACGTCAGGGCTGGCGCAACTTCTGCGACTACTCACCTTGCATATTCCTCAAGTAGGAACCTAAAACACTCATGAATTAGGTTATGAAATAGTTTCACTCTTAATGGATTACCCGGAAAACAATAAAAATATGATAAATGTAAATCTGAACCGAAATGAAGTTTGTGAAAGGCGCTATTTCGCAGTTCTATGCAGAGATGAAGGATAGATAGCGTTTGCCAAAACATCGACACGTGTGGAGGTCAAAGCGACAGTGTAGTAATTGTGATTTTAAATTTAATCAGACATCAGGGGCTGATCCATTTCACCTTTATCCTCTTCTAAAATAGCTGAGAACTAATCAGACATCTCAAGAAACACAAACAGTAGTTCCTTAAAGTAAGGTTTAGCGGTCGACAAACTAGCAAATTTTATTTACGTAATATTTAAGATTCAGCGTCAGTTCTCCTGCCAATCATGAGCCGTTTTCACCAGCACTGTTGTTTTAGCAGATCCAAAATTAGCCCGTTTATTCCTTTAGGTAATATTCGAGGAGGAGGGCGTCGGGCATTCCATGCTTGCAAAGATATTACGCGTGACTGTGTTATATCATTGGGTGGTGATCGACGGAAGCATTTTCCTTCCCAGTCCCTGGCCAGTGTAATGACGTTTCTTCAAAGTCGCACTTAGGACGGCTTCTTGGCCCGAGATGCAGTCGGAGGCGTAACTGCTGTGGCCGCAGATAGCGCTGGAGTGGATTTGCGACGACTTTCGCGGATCTTGTGTTCTCTTTGGTTTCAGTTGCATTCCACCTCCCGACTCTCCTTATTTTCATTAACCTTTATGAGACCAGGTGCAGGAAAAGATGAAGGCGAATGATCTTAGTAACGGTTGTGATGTAATGAATGACATGAACGCTCGCTTTGGCAGTCTAGAGTATGAGTTGCTACCTAGGCTGGGAATAAGCCAGTTTTCTTGTGTTTGTATTATTGATCCTATGTGCATACCGAATGATAACGCAAACGCATTGTTGAGTTTGTGTAGATTAACATCTGCTTGTTCTGAATAGTCTAAAGGCGGCCAGTGATCACCACACGAGTATGCTAACATACCGACAAGAAAGGGTGTGGATATCTGATTTGGATTCGTTTGTATTTTCCTCAATAAGGAATACCTATCAAGCTTCACCGTTTACCAAGACCTTTCGCTGCCCTCTGGCCATGCACCTATTTCCGTCTCCCTCCATGTCCGGACCGTAAGTTTAGAATGCCCTGCTTCATGAGCATTTTGCCTGGAAGATCACGCTTGGTTGCACACTTCACTAAGAAAAATGTGATGAATTTCCTAGTAATATTTTATGAATTACTAACAATTTTTATATGATTTGGAACATCATGATCCCCAGAAACTTCGCGAGGATGCTGACACCAGACCCTGGCTGACACATCCGCCTAAGCTCTTACTGATGTCTTGGTTGAATGAGCGCGTCTTAAAACAGATGGCAGCATTC